>BGNK01003775.1:4309-65088 GCA_003297005.1 Symbiodinium sp. clade A Y106 | reverse complement strand
CTGTGGGCTATATGTGAGGAAGGGGTACAGAGTGGGGGCGCCTTTCCGAGACAGCTGGTGGTAAGCACAAGGGAAGTGATGGCATGATGACTGCGGTGTGAACTCCAGTCCTGTTGAGTACGCACTGACAGCTGTGGTTGGTGCTGGCAAGGGATCGGCGGTGTAAGCTGCTGTTTCCTTTGTACATGCTTTAGCCTGAGGGCCTTGGACGAGCAGGTATGTGGCATCTGCAGTCGTGCCGGTTTGCTGTTGAGGGTGAGTTAATGGTTCCCTTGCCAATGAGCAAGTTAGAGTAAGAAGTTCAAGACTTCTGAACTCTCCCTGAAAGTAGCGTTCGACCTAGAAACCTCGCCTGACTTGTCGAGTGCGAGTGACAAAAAAGTACGTATGTACGTGCGTACGAACGCACGTAATGATACACGTATGAAGGTCTGTAGGTAGGTAGGTCGGTGGATAGTAGGCAGGGAGGTGGGTAACGCAGGCAGGCAGGCAGGCAGGTAGGTAGGTAGGTAGGTGCCAATGCGAGTATATGTGTGTGTGTGTGCGCATGTTACATATGATGTAGATGTTGCTGAGGACCGCCCAAAATACAGACTAAAAAGCGCAAGCCCGCGAGGGTTTGCTGGAAGTCCTAGGATTGCCATGTTGCGCCGCGGCGTGGGTGGCACAAAGAGACTATGGAGCTACTTAGAGCTGCTGGGCCGATCTATTGAAGCGCGCAGAGGGGGTATTGAAAAGAACGGTGTGTTGACTGCAGCATGAACAGATGTGCGAAATTGCAGATCGGCCGGTCGCCGATATTGAGGCAGTTGAGATACTGCACGCCTCCACGTCCTACAACCCAATCTCTTAAGTCCTGAACCTCCCTAAACTCTAAACCCCTAAACCCCTAAACCCCCACCCATCTTCGAGGCGAAGACGCGACGCTTGGTCATTCCGATGATCGGAGGCTTAGACATCGACACCTGGGATGAGATCCCCAACGGAGGGTTCGTTGGGAAGTGTTGGGTCAACTTCAACGCCGAGCCTTTGCAGACGTTATGTATTAGGCCGGAACGGGAAAGAAGTGCTTACCGGCTCTTTCAACGCGATTGGGCCCATGGGATGAGAGGAATTTTCAAGGTTTGGACCCAGCCACAGCTCTGCGGGCCAAAGCGTTGGGAGATGGGGCTAAGGCGATTGGCCTGTTTGCGTGACCTGCCAAACTCCAGACAAAGGCCAACCTAGACCCACCTTCACCTTCATACTTCCCAGCCCTGGAAACGAAAGAACTGCAGCACCCAAGTACATAAAAACTCAGCCCCAAGGGGCTGCCATCTATCGCAAGTCCAACTCTACTGTCTACTGGCTCCGTCGTCGGCCAGGGTTACTCCTGCAAGTTTTCGTTTACGGCCCTACAACCTGAATCCCTTGCTTGGGTGTTTGTTTTGGTACTGCCACCTTCTCCTCGTAGCTGAGTGGGTTGGTCTAGTCGTGGTGAAAGCCTTGCCTGCTTCGAGTGTTTCTGAGAGTCGAAATGTGAGCCGGCATCCCTGAACCGCAAACCCTAAACCATGATTCGAGGTCTGGCATGTCCGAGTTGCGAGAGTGTAAACCATGAATCATATGTCATATGTGAGATCTTGAGCTGAGGAGGAACACTGAGACGAGCACTGTCACTTTATGTGTTAGAGCCATATGAAGTAAACCCATTAATGCGTTTCACTCAGCAGCCTCCAAACCACATGCCTCGCCTACATTGTCCGAGTGTGAGCGCCGAAACCATGACTCCTCACCTGCTCCTGTTGAGGACTGGTGGTGGTATGATGATGAGTCTGACTACACGCCGGTGATCAGTGGTGGCCTTGTGGCAACAACTCGGCAGTGGTGGACGGAATCCGGTGGTTTCGTTCCTCAGCTTAGACACAGAGGGCTTCGAATTAGACATGCGTATACACACACATATATACATATATATGGTCGCCCCCCCCGTTGAAAGAGAATGCCCTTTCAAGTGAGTCGTAGTGCATGGTTTGTCATCGGATGGGTGGCAATCAGCCCTCCCAAAATCAATTCAAAATTTTTCAAAATTCTCGCCCCTAATTTTCGGTATTTCCAAAATTGCAAAAAAGTTCCAGGAATCCCAAAATTCCCCAAAATTCTAAATTTCCAAAAAGTTCCCCCTTATGTTTTGGAAAAATCCCGTCCACTAGGTCTGGGGGTTTTGGAAATTTTGGAAGTTTTGGGAATCTTGGAAATTTTGGAAATTTTTTATCGAAATTCCAAATTTCCAAAAGCTCGCCCTTATGTTTTGGAGAAATCCCGTCCACTAGGTCTGGGGATTTTGGAATTTTTGGATATTTTGGAAATTTTGGAATTTGGGAATTTTTGGAAATTTTCGAAATCTTGGAAATTTTGGACTTTTTGGAAATTTTGGAATTCTTGGAATTGATTTTCAGGAGGGTTGATTGTGACCCATCCGATGACAGACCATGCACTACGACTCACTTGCAAAGGCAAGGTTTGTCAATACTTATTTAGACGAATATCAATATGCGTTTATATAGATATATATATATGTATTGATACTCCCACGAATACTATTACCAATATTGCTACTGACATTGATCATTTGTTGAATGCTCAAGCTAGTACCAGCATTACTAGTTATATTACACGTTTATAAAGCCTAATACGAATAGGCTTAATAAACATACTAATATTGATTAATACTGACATTAATATTCCTACGCATATCAATAAACATATGCATATTGATATTAGTGTATATCAAAACCAATACGAATACACACCTGCATATACCAATGTACATAAATATACATACCACTATATTAAAATACAAATACATTAACTCATTCATGTAGTCATCTGTTGGTATTTTCATGTAGCCAAGAGTAATACTAAAACAAACAGTCCTTCAAATACAAATCATCAAGCTAATAGTAGTACTAACGCTAACACTATTACTAACTCTAATTACAATATTTATACTAACAGCAATATTTGCATAAGTATTGATGCTGCTACGAATACTAATACGTATACTCTTAAGATGTTAACAGTCATGCTATCACCAAGGCTTATACTGACAGTGATATTTTGTTGAATATCCAAGATAATGCCAGTATTAGTACCACCAAAAACACTTATATTAAGGCGAATACGACTATGAATAATCCTAATACTAATGCTAACATTCAAACTCCTACAAATACCAATGATCATATTCTTGTTGATATGAATACTAATACCACTACTAGTAGACACCTGCATATACTAATGTACATAAAACTCATACCACTATCTTAAAATACAAATATATATATATATATACATATTAATGCAATCATGTACTAAAGTTTTAGCATAAGCATATACCCATATACCAATGTTACAATATTCTACTTGTTAATGTATGAATATACTATACTAATATGCTAATATACTAATCTACGACTACTGTAATATGCAAGTATGCCGACATGACAAAGTAGTGTACTAATAAGTATACTGGTATGTTAATATACTAGTATACCAATACACCAATGTACTAGTGTACTCAGGCACCAGTTGTACTAACATATTAGCATATACCAATATACAAGTCTACAAATATGTTATTGCTCGAATACATTACTGTATTGATATACTAATCTGCTAACATACGAAACCATCAATATACTAACATATCAAAACTAATTCTAATATTGCTACTAATACTAGCACTTCTGCGAATATTAACTGATACTAAACCCAGCATTTAGACTGATACTAATGCGAGCAGTGGTACTATTACTGACAATGGCACTGGCACGAACATTAACACTAACACGAACATGAGCACAAACACTAGTTTATATTTACTAGTATTGGTATGTATACTTACAGTAAATACTAATACTAATACTATTACGAATACTCATCCTAATATCAATACTTCTACAAAACTATTAACTCATGTGCCACGCGTCTGGTGCATGCGTCCTCAGTACATGGCATGTTAAAAGTACGCGTTGTATATCTACTGTAAAGGTTTTACTATACAGATTATCGTCGTGTGCGCTGTGTTTAGATACAATATCTCAGCCGAGTCACCTGCCAAGAGTACACCGTCACANCTACATTTAGGCTTCTGGTGTATGATTCAGTCTTGAAGTTCCGTAGGGAGAGCATATGTATGACGGCAGCCGCCTTCATTCTCAATTCCGTGCGACCCTGTACGCAGATACTCCGAGAGATGATTAACGATGAAAGTTTCTGTCTGAATACCCGAAGATCAGTATGGGCCCGAGTATTAACTCCCAAGATAGCCTTCACTGTCGTCTCAGACCAAAGCCCCAGCAATACATATGAATGAGCGTGAGCCTTGATTGACTCCTATTCCTAAACAACAGAATCCCAATGATTAACCCTGCCATTAGCCCTTACATTGGCCCCAATGGTGACAGTAGTACTCTGTTTCACGTTCAGTCGAAAAAGATGCCTTATAGATCAACGTCTTAGTCGTATGGATTATGATTAAAATGCTATGCGGTATTAACCCCATTATACATCCCCATATTAATACCCTTATCGACCTGCAGGTTAATACAATAACATACATCAGCCTGATTGGCCCCCCGATAGTAAGGATATTGCAGTCTCCTTGACAGCCCCAGTATTGGATCTGACTCCAAAATGTACTTTACTCGCAAACTTAAGATCGATCTTAAGATCACCCATAAGCTGTTCGCATTGGTAGCCTTCGTGCTGTACCGGATACTTCCCTCAACAGCAACCCGCCTTCGGAGAAACCCAGACCCTTGGCTTCACCCACAGGTTGATTAATCCAGATGTAGCTGCGCTGTGGTATCCCTGGCATGAGCATTCTAGACCCCGAGGTTTATAAAGTCATGGCATCCCCAATACGAGCTCTTGTTATATTCATACAAGTAAGCTAGATACTGCCCAAACATTTACTTCAACAAAAGACGTCACAGTCATGCTAAAATTAAACTACACAAAACGAACTCCCCTAAGAACCACGATCCTTGCTGTATTCTCTCTGGCGTTGCGCACATGATGGCCTTTAGATTTCGTGCGGTTATAAAATCATTTGTTTGTTTACATCAACATTTATCTTGTATATGGCACACCCTTCTCACTGTACTATATGATCATGTCGGACTTGCTGCCGGGCTTGCCCGTATTCGTGTATGGACATTTATGTGTATGCACATACTAACTCTAAGGTTAAACGTGTACTAGATACCAACATAATGACCAGGATCCTTAACTGACTCCTGATTCCAAACAACATCAACCCCAACTCTATCCTTGTCATTCGCAGTTATGTCAATGGTGACCGTGCAGCCCAAGGTCATCTATAGTAACGTTTGTACCACCCATAATCTGATCCCAATGTTTTTGTTTTGAATTTGCAGCCATAGTCAGCTGGAAGAAATCGTAGTGGTAGCTGTGTGAACCGTGAAATCCAGGGTCTTGGTCTGTGTTAATCTTGCAATACTAGCTATCTGTTGACCCCAGCACTGATCCGAATAATATCCTGGTTATTACCCAGTCTATTGTATACTGCTAATGCTAAGCGGGATCGAATCGCAATAGTGCTGACACTGGAACCTTATTGGCAACAATTCGCAACGCGCACAAACAACAAATGAAATACACACTCTTTGCTAAGAAAAACTTGGTCTTGGAGTGAAATACCAACTTTTCCTAGAAAAAAATGGTTTTCGAGTGGAAACCAACTTTTTTTTAGGAAAAAGATGGTTTTGGGAAGGAAAACCAACTTTTTCCTAGGGAAAACCAAAAAGCACATCTTTTGGGACACTACGCGGCCAAAGTCCAAACTGATGGTTTTCCCTAGAAAAAAGCTGATTTTTCACGCCGAAACCATTTTTTCCCTAGAAAAGAATTGGTTTTTCTGCTCAAAACCATTTTTTCCTAGGAAAAAATGGTTTTGGTATGGAAAACCAATTTTCCTAAGGATAAAGATGGTTTTGGCATACAAAACCAGCTTTTTCCTAGGAAAAAGATGGTTTTGGCGTGAAAAACCAACTTTTTCCTAGGAAAGAGGTGGCTTTGTGCAGAAAAACCATTTTTTTCCCTAGACAAATGGTTTTGAGTAGGACAACCAACTTTTCCCTAGGACAAAGTTGGTTTCCACTCGAAAACCAGTTTTGTCCTGGGAAAAAGTTGGTTTTCCTGTCCAAAACCATTTTTTTCCTAGGAAAAACCAAAAAACCATCTTTTTGGAGTCTGGCCGCATAGTGTCTCAAAAGATTTTTTTTTGGGTTCTTTTGGTTTTCCCTAGGAAAGTTCGTTTTTGATTGGGATGGCACTGTGTTGCCGTTGACTACGTGCTCACGTCGAACCTGAATGAGTTGACTGACACGTTCTGTTGAAATGTGATTTTGATTTCAGTAGTCCTTGAGAGATACAGGATCCGGACCTCACATCGAACCTGAATGAGTTGACTGACACGTTCTCTTGAAATCTGAGTTTGCTTTCGGTAGTCTTTGAGAGATCAGAATCCCGACCTGCCGGAAAAGCTGGCTTGACACGGTATTTGCGATACAAAACGAGGGTCGGTAGTTCATGGGGGGGGGGGGGGTTCCCATTAAAATTTTTGGGTGGGGGGTTTAAGTTTTGGGGTTTAAGAAGTTGAGGGTTGGGGGTGGGGGGTTGGGGTTTTCCATTGCCCGAGAGCGGCAAAAGCCGTTTTTTCCGATCATTTTTTTGNGTGCTTGTATCTTGGAGAGGATAAACGCCCGCTCGGGGGGGATGGTGTGTTTGCTCGTGTTTTTGGAAAAAAAAATGGGGGGGGGGGTTTAGGGGGGGGGGGGGGGGTTACCATATAGATATATGTGTGTAGGGCTTAAGATTTGGAGTTTACGAAGTTCAGAGTTTGGAGTTGGGGGCTTGGGATTTGCACTGGCCAGCAGCTGCAAACAGCTGTTTTGCCAGATCATTTGTTCGGAAGCTGGCCATACAACCCCTACTAGAGAAGTGAGGGACTAGATGAAACCGTGCATAAGCCCGTCGTGTTTGCCCTGGCATCACAACGCGCACCTCCTAGTTCTCGCTCAAGCAAATCTCAGTGCGGGACGAGTTTCAGTCTGGAGTGTTACTTGCTGCCTTAATTGTCACAGTGCAGTGAATGATGTAGAAATGCAGATGTGAGAGAGGAAAAAGCGATGGGCCTGACATGTTTCTACTTGGATAAGCCTCCTGCCG
This sequence comes from Symbiodinium sp. clade A Y106, assembly GCA_003297005.1. NCBI lineage: Eukaryota > Dinophyceae > Suessiales > Symbiodiniaceae > Symbiodinium > Symbiodinium sp. clade A. The sequence goes on along the minus strand of BGNK01003775.1, from coordinate 57,852 downwards.
TCTTTGGACCCGGAAACCCAAGTGACGGTGTAGCCTGCAAGGGGTGTGGTTGCAAAGGAGCTTCCCTTGAAAGCCCTAACCCTGTAAGACCACTCTACAAGTTCCAAACAAGGAAATGGCTCATCTCCAAATAGGCGAGAATCCTACGTAAACACTAAACCTCAACCCTAAACCAGAGTGTGGCTCACATCACCCGACCCGCGAGTCGAGAGAACCCACTTGGCTGGACCGAGTCACACAAAAAGAGAACCTCTAAACCCTACATAAGCCCTTTCTCCTAAAGCTTCCGCCTTGCATTCAGGATCCTGGAATGCACGGGTGGGGCACCTCGGCTCGCCTTTTTCGAGGTTTGACGGTTTTGGGTGTAGGTTTTAGGATTTAGGGCGGGAGTTGAGATTATGCTTTGGAGTTCTGTCTGAGATTCAGAGGCTCGACTCAATTTGAGGGTGTTTTGTTCAGGGTTTGTGGTCTGCAAGGACATTGGTTCAGGGCGCTCAAGAGGTACAGATATGATGGACAGTTTGCCACTTCCACGCAGCCATTGCCGTGAGAAGTGCTTTCGGGAATAGCCATTGTTAAGGCAGATCTTTTGTTGACTACATTGCATGACGCGTTTGTGTGTGACTTCAGTGTCTGCAGACCTGTTGGGAGTGAGGCTGCAGGCACCTAAGGCTTTCGGCAGGAGTCGTTTCGGTATGTCAAGGGCAAGCAAGACTAGACATTTGGATCATTTCTGATCGGGTATTCGCAGACATGTCGAGATCAGCTGTCGTGGTTCCATACTTGAGCTGTGGCGAGTTGCAAGCTTAAGGTGGAGAGAACACGGAGCAGCCGATTCGCACCTGGCTTTGTGGAGGCAGCACAGCTGCTATGTCGGCTTTTCTACCGACCCTGAAAGCATCCATCAATGAGATAGATACTACCAAGTCCTCCAGCGGTTTTGCTCTTCCTGCTTCTCGCGCCTTCGAAAGAGCGGATTCTTCAGCCCCGTCATCATCACCACCATCGTCATCAGTACCATGAGCATCACCATCTTCAATGCCGTCATCGTCATCAGCTTCACCCTCGCCATCGCTACCGTCAGCAGCAATAGAGGCAGCAATGCCACGACATGGCTTCTGCCATCATGACCATGATTGTAACCATCAGTCCTGTTGGCTTTGGCATTCAGGTTTGCTTTTATTTAGAAGTGCGGTCCATCAATGTGAGCAGTTCTAGCTGTTGTTAGCTCGGCTGTTATCATTTCTGCGTGCCTGGGTTCTTCTCCTAATTCGTCTCTGTTTCATGGCTTCTCTTCACGGCGACCCTGTCCTGCCGTACTTATTGCTGCTGCCGCTGCTGCTCGGAAGTCTACTGCTGCTGACACTGTTTTGTGCTGTTGGCCACGGTTTTGCAATGTGAGAGCGATTGCCAAGTGGTGTTGGAGTCGGCAGTGTCCGATGGAGGTGACGTCATGAGAGCCAAGAGCAGCATCGTTGCCCACATGTGGAGGACCGAGGCCGACCCACGCAACTTTGACTTTCGACGAAAGGTGTTTCAGTTCTTGCTGCAAGGATGCCAGCTCATTAGTAAGCTATCTGCCGTCACATGAGATCGACAGCCTTTTGAAGACGCCTGCAAGACCAACACATACAAGTGATCAGGCTCCTGCAGTCTTGACCGAGATTCGCCCGAGTTTAGCGCCTTAGACAGCGGCACCGCCGACATCAAATGTGTCAAACCTGCAAAGCCACAAGTGCTCAGCACCGGTGACAGCCCTGCTTGCCTTCCCACGACAGCCACCATCGTCCCAGGTACGATCGCGCGCTACAAGATCCGCCAGCCCCCTGGTTCTGATTTCGGAGCCTACGACCTACGAGGACTAGGACCATGGACATGTGCAACTGATACCTGCGAGACACAGTCGGTCTTTGCTGCAATTCACGGGGGTGGAGGATGGGGGAAATTGAAACTGCCATCACTGAGCGGTTTGCCCTGGCGATCAGCCACACCACTGTTTCGTCGTCGAGCGCTGCCAGTCGCTGCAGTGGAAGCAATGAGTTTAGCCATTTAGCCCTTTGCTGAGGAAGTATGACAACGTTGCTCGCACAGCAGCTGCATGGTTTGACGAGTTCCTGCCGAAGTTCCGGAGTGGTTTCTTGTCCTGCTCGACGCTCGTGTTGTTGTTGTTGTTGTGGTGACGATGGCCATGATGGTGATGGTCGTTATTGGGTTGCTTCTCGGGCTTGCTGCTCAATTTCTGGCATCATCAAGGAGGATGGGGGCGGTGGCGGGCCTGGCGACGCATGCAAACATGAACACGGCGACGGAGAAAGCAAATCTGATTATGAAGGCTTTTTTATGGCTGTTTCTTGCTTCTTTGTACAACTCGCCATCAAAGTCGCAGTGAAGTCGCGAACAGAGTCCGGGGCAGTGGTGCTGGTCCGGGTGCTGGTGGTAGCAGCTGCAGTAGTAGTGAGAGGGGTAGAGGAAGAAGCAGAAGCGGACGAAGAAGAAGAAGAAGCTGCAATAGCGGCAGTAGCCGTAGTTGCTGCAGCACTGGCAGTAGTCGTAGTGGTAGTAGTTAGTAGCAGCAGTAGCAGCAGTAGTAGCAGCAGCAGCAGTAGCAGCAGCAGCAGTAGCAGTAGCAGTCGCAGTAGTAGCAACGCTTTGTTCGTGATTTGGAAGCGCAGTCCGCATAGATGTGTGTTCAGAAGAGCTGTCGTGAAGGCGCATGATACTTTCAAGACATAGTGCTCTCATAGTGAGTTTGTTCACGGCTTTGCGTGTCGAGATGATGATGCATGTCGGGCACTGGTGTTGGCAAGCGTGCCACCTGGACCTTGAAAAGCCCTTTGTATGTCTCGGAGCAAAGACAAATCGTTGTGATACTGAAACCTAGGCGCTCCTGCCTGTAGCCGTCATCGCAACATAAAGTTAAGTACAGTATCCTGGCAAGACTATGCAAGCGTGTAATTCCTCAGTTCGCTCGTTTCCCGTCGCATGACCCCTTGCCATTTCTGAGACCAAGAGCTGAAGGTGATCTACCCCATGTCAACGTCTCACAGACTTTGGCCTTGAAGCAACGGCTGGGCTGCAAGCCTTTCGCCTACTTCCTCCATCGCTTTCGCAAGGCCATGCCAAAGGTTTACACTGTTCCTGTTTCTTTGTTGCATGTTTTCGCGCAGAAGATTTCAGAAGCTTCTGCTTGAGAGATTGCATTGCAGGATTAAGCCAGTCCTCTTGTGCCTTTGGTTATGTTGTGCCCAGCCAACCAAGTCAATCAGCTTGCCCAAGCGGCCCTTACCGACATCCTACAGGCAAGGGCAGGGGACGTCAAACGTTATGCGCTACACGCAGTTGGCGTTGCATGAAGCAAGCTTCAGGTAGAGTTTCAAAAGACGGGGCACATCGTGTGGTAACTCAATAGAATGTCGCTGAGTGTGCTTCCTGGCCGAGGCATTTCAATAAACGTAGCCAGTCAGCTCGTTGACCGGATCCATCTACCCCCGATTGTGCAGGAACCGCAGTATCCCTCCGAAAAGCCCGAGCAGTTGACCCACAACTTCGAATCCGGAAAGATTCTGCGTGCGGACAGATCTACCTGGACAGCGGGATGCTGCCGGAGCTTGCGGGAATCTGAGTGCATGCTCAGCCAGCTTTCAGCAGTCCCGCTGAAAGGCTGGAAGCTATGCAGTTGCCGTGACAAGCCCCAATCGCAGTGTGGTCGCAAGGGTTGTCTGCTGCATCCCTTGTGTTTGCCAGCCACCATAAACTCCTTGCCCAGCGAACGGTGCCAAATGGCCGAATTCATACTGTCTGCTTATACCAGCTTTGCACTCAGATTTCGAGACCACATCTATACCTAGCTTTGCATTGAGTGAGGTGTTTCGCATTCGCAGCCGCAGTACTGGGCTCTGCCTGCAAAGACGAAACCGGGAATACGTCCTACATAGCTGCCGCGGTCTCAGCTCGTGACCGCAGGGTTTTGTGATGTTCTCCCGGCAAGACCTGCAAGCAATTTGGGGGAGCTGCAAATTTCGCAGCCATAGTCCCAATCATCCTCATCCAAGCCCAAGGCATGTTGCTACACATGATGGATGCAGGCAGGCATAGTGAGAGTTCTGCCAAGTCCGGGTCGCAGCCTGGAGCCAGAATAGTCCAGCTGCTGGAGGGTGTGCACCTACCCGGCCCCAAATCCTAATTCACTCTCAACCCGGAAAGCATCCCCAACTCCAACCCTCGGGCCCTCAACATCCCTCAACCCTATAAGCTAGTGACTGATGCTTTAGTCTTCTGTAGACCTCGCCTGGTATTGCCGAGTGTGAGCGTCAATGCCTCATGCCGGACCCAAACCTACTGTAAGCCCTAAAGCATCTGAAGCCCAATGCCCAACACGCAACCCTTCACCCTAAAGGCGTAATGTGAGAGGGCAAGGCTTAAAGCGAGCCAGACCCATGCAGCCGTGCCTGCGTTGAGCGAGTGTGCGAGTCGAAAGGCTTCAGCCCCCAAAGCATACAGCCCAATACCAAACCTAACCGTCAAGGAACCCGGGAGATAATACCAAGGTCAGGCAGGCACGTGGTTCCACCGAGGCAACATGATCCCGGAACAGCCCCTCGGTCCGAAACCTCTTCGTGTTTAGGGTTTGGGTAGAGTAACAGTAGGACCTCATTGCTTAGGGCTATGAGACTTCGACTAAGGTACAGGGGTCAGGACTTTGGGCCTTTGGGATCCTCGTGAAGCCGAAAACATCCTGGGCCTCAAATCCGCTGGGAGCCCCCGAAAGCTGCAAGAATCATGCGGGGCTGCAAGCCTGCATACCTTAGCAGCAGCTATCAGCTATGATAACCTTAGCACGCAGCTATGATGATGGGAGTGGTGCCTGGGTTCAAAAAGTTCCATAGCAGTTGCAGAAGGTTCCTTGTAAGGCTCAAATTGTTCCTCTCGCAATGCAGAGATACTCGCAAAGCTGCAGCTCGATCAGATTCCCAACGCCCGCATCCTTGGCGTCCCTGTCATCCCTGCCAAAGAGCGAAGACAAGCTGGTGAACTGCGGCGGCCATCAGGCGCAGCGAGGCTGAACTCGGGAAATATTTTGCAAAATCTGTTAAGTTAGCCGTGATGCTGGTCATATCAATGTGAGTACGAATAGATCAGATGGCGGCTTGCATAGTCGTAAAAGATAGTGGTGTGAACAGTGCTAGTTGCAAGCATGCAGTCGAACTTTCCATCGTAACCTTAAACCCTAAACTGCTGACAAGACGAGCACCAAATGCGATTGGCATGTCCAGTCCTCGGGACAAATTCGCGTAGTTGGTGGTTTTAGTAGTAGTAGTAGTAGTAGTAGTAGTAGCTGTAGTAGCAGTAGTAGCAGTAGTAGCAGTAGTCGTAGCCGTAGCCGTAGTGGTGGTAGTAGTAGTAGTAGTAGTAGCAGCAGCAGTAGCAGTAGCAGTAGCCGTAGCCGTAGCCGTAGCAGTAGTTAGTAACTGGAAGCGCATTCTGGGGGCTCACCTTCTTAGAATTGCAGAGCTGCAGCTTTTGGTTACGACGGGCACTTTCACTCAGGAAGGGCGGCTGCGACGCTTGCCCACAAGGGCATGGCCGTGGCCTCGGTACCTTTCTGTGGTGCCTTGGGGCTTGGATTTCAGGGCAACCCAGTTTGAATTGTGAGTCAACTCAGGGTTCGGCCAAAAGGCATTCCAGCTACTGCTTTGCCTGTCCAGGCAGTCAAGAAGTCACTTCTGTTCAGCTTGGCTTGAGCGCAAACAAATTTAGCGATCTCGGACTGCGCTATGCTTGGGTAGATTGCGTTTTGTGCTACAACATGCTGCAGGCGTTGGCAGTTAAACAAGAAGGTGTAATTTGTCCATGTCCGTAGTCTGGCAGCTTTCAAGCAGATAGCAATGCCAGGCTGTGCTGGGATATTTCTAATTGCTGTCTGTCATCGTGGTATGTGCCCAGAGTTCCCGCATTTTACCGTTATGCATGTTGTACCATGGAGATGTTGTGTTCAAAGTGTGCGTTTTGTTTCTTCCTGAACGCTCCTGCGCCATAGGCTCCGAGTGGTGCAACGAGGCTTAGCTGCACATGACATCCGATCTGATTGAAGTTCACTGGAGCTAGATGCAGCGGTTCCCCAGCCCTAAACCCGACACAGTACGGAAGCCAAGGCAGACTGCACCTGGGTCTTTGCCGTTTGCATGTCAACGGCTGATGCAAAGCAGGCTTCGGCTTCACTGGCGAGCCCCAAAAGGTCCTAGTACCAAGACATTAGATACTTGGTAGATATTTGAGCCCTGGCAGTATATGCTTTACCATTACCTGGACCCTTTGAGCTCAGGATTTTACGGCTCTGGAGTCTGAGTGAAGTCTGTAGGGCACGGACTAGGCGACCCACAAGGCTGGCGATCTAGATCCTCAAGAGGGAACCTTATAGCACAACCCTGTAGCACCCCTAAAGGGGTTCCTATAGATCCCTTAAAGTATCTTTTTACAGGCCGCATAAGATAGAGCTCCGCAATCTTCGATGCTCGCATATCTTACATGAGCCACCGCCTTACCTTCAGCTACCACACCCCTTGACTTATGACAGGCCTTGAGGTTAGAAGCTTTCGGCCAAAGTCGATTATCGGGGCCTGAATATTCATGATTCATTATACCCCCCCCCAAACAGTAGTCTGGTTGTGAAGGCCCTATATAGCTTCGCGGGCAGCAGCTACAACAACTACTACTACTACTGCTACCCTAGTACTACTACTACTACTACTACTATTACTACTACTACTACTAACTACTACTACTACTACTACTGCTACTACTACTACTACTACTACGACCACTAACCCTAAGCCCTGAAAGGTGGAGCGTCAGAAGCCGAAGACCTGCTGCTCGGGGATCCGAGAGTGGAACTCCCTGGACCTGATTTTTGTTCAGGGTTTGTAGAGTTTTGGTTACTTTAGAGTTTAGGGTTTTTGGGTTTAGTGTTCTTAAGGGTTTAGGGTTTTAGGGTTTAGGAATTCAACAGAGTCTGAGTTCAAAAAAGCAATTCAGGATTTTCAGGATTTAGCACGTAGAGTTTGGTGACAAGGGGTCAGTCAAGTTAGGGTTTAGGGTTTAAGGATGTGGGAGGTTCCGGAAATTGCCTTGTTAATTTGGGGGTCCTTATAGTAAGGATCCTACTACTTAGGGTACTAAGTTCCCCTATTTTCGGAAACTCCCATGTAGGCTGTAGGATTCGGATCTAGGGTTCATCAGGGTTCAAGGTTTGGGGCTTAGGGTTGAACGGTATCGCTGTTGCTTGCGTGTTTGGAAGTTCGGGGTTGGAGGTTGAGGGTTATGGGTTTATACGCCTGGATGCAAAAAGGTTTGTCCACAGGGGCGCCTCCTGGGCAACCTTGTGATTTAGGGTGTATACAGCTTGGCCCCATGTTTGTGATCCACTGGAAGCCCACAAAATGGCCGAGTCATCCGTTTCTGATGGAACACCGGGTCATTCCTGTCCACACTCGAAGCTGAGGCGTTCGAATCGGCGCAGTGTTCTGAAGCAATGCTGTAGGTATGGGTGATATTGCCACACCAGTGTCAACATGGTCGACTCCCGTTGATTACCCTTGCCACACCAGTGTCAACATGGTCGACTCCCGTTGATTACCCCCGGAAGTTGCCGACCTTCGCATCACAGCTGCTTAGCTCTCCAAGTCATTCATCTGCTGCCAACACCCAACGCGTGTCGGGGTTTCACGGTTTGGGACAAGTTCGGTTAGCAGCTCTCTGGCCTTAGGCTACAATCACTGCTTCCTCAGAGCTTCCCGAACAGAGAGCTTTTTCCTTTTCGGCTGCCGGGGGGGGGGCTACAGTGTTGCAGCACCCTGTGTCAATCTTGCCTCGATGTCAACCTCAGCAGTGTTGATACTCACGGCAGTTGCGCCATAAAGCTGCGATTTCTTTTCCAGCTCATGCTGAAAGGGCGACAACCTGAGGAAGCTTGAAGGTTGTAACACCTCGACGATTGAGGGAGATGCAAGATATGCAGAAAACACAAGGTCTAGGTGGAGAGTAAGGTTTCGTGCAAATCTCGTGCCTTGCCAGGACTGCTGGGCAGGCTTGGGTGGCAACGGACCGGGAACAGCACTCTGCGACATCACTGGGCGCTCCACGGATCAGCAGCATCTCGACTCAAAATGTGCTGCGGGAATATGCTGAGTATCAGCACCTCAAGTTAGCCGAATATGCCCTGGTCTGCAACATCTGTGAGAAGAATCCTCTTCACTGTGTTCACCTGCGCGTTCGAGTCTCCGTTTTCATAACGCCTCGGCGTAAGTGGCTCAGAGCTTCGAGACACACCAACTGATTGGAGGCTCCCTGTAGCAATTACCTATACTATTTTGGGGGTTCTTTATTATAGTTATAGCATAATGGGCCCCAAAGCCCCTTCGAAAGGCTTTGTAAGTTCTGGGTCCCGACTCACGGCTGTGCCGAGCACTGAGCCCGGATCGGCAAGCATTGGCAACTTCTTTGCATATCGCGGGAGCTGGTCTGTGAACAAGGAGGTAGAAGGAGAAGAAACAAGCTCTGGAGCGCATTTGTTTCGGAAACGCTTTGGTAAGACAAGACCCTCATGTGGCCCGCTTGCTTAGTTGCCCAACGCGTGTTTGGTGAAGCGCTGGGGATGCTGGTTCGCCACCCTCTAAATTAAATGCTCTATCGTGCAGACGCTGTGAGCCTTGCTTGCTGGTGTGTCTGTGTGAGTGTGAGAGTCGAAATGCTCGAGTAGGTTCATCTTCGATGGTTCTGGCCATGTCTGGCATGGCTCCGGCGAATGCTTGGGAGTGACTCCTGTCTTAAGAGGCAATCTTGGCATGATGTGGACGATGATGATAGGATATGTAACTGAAAACGCTGGTCATGCCGATGATGATGATGCTGGTGACCGTGTTGATGATCTCCTCTCTCGGTAGAGACGAGCCCATTCACAAGCGAATAACGCCTCCCCATCTTTAACCACATTTATGGATGCTTTGCTCCGCATGTGTCTTACGGCGGCATTGTTCATAATCCTTCCCAGGTCTTGTTGCTTGTTTGTGATACTTCCATTTGCCTTGGTTGGGGCATTTAATTGTCTGCGATTTGTCCTAGTCTTCAGCTACTGCCTGTTTGTCCTGCTTAGTCCTTGTTCTTTTGGTTCGGAACTGCCTGCTATGTATCACGGCATATAGAAGATCCACATGTCGTGGTCCTTCACCTGCAGGCTTTGAGGGGCTTAAGGTTAGGGAGCTGTGAGTGACGAAAATTTGATAGAGGGCTTTGGCAACAGGTTTTGCAGCGGATTTCAAGGTGTTGCTGCATGGAAGTTGTGAGCTTCAGTCAAGTCTAAAGAGCTTCATTTTATGCTTGAGTATCTCTGCAGGTGTTTTGTTTCAGAGTGCTGACACACCTCTCCATGCACTGTGAATGTATTACTGTCCTGAGTAGGGAGTTTCCGAAAATAGGGCTACCTTGTTTTGCGGCCCCTACAATAAGGATCCTACTGTTTCGGGTACTATATTAGGGTCCCCTATTTTCGGAAACTCCCAGTAGGAAGTGACCCAGCCCAAATAATGAATGACCCAGGAGCTGCGCTGCAGGCCCCAAGCAGCCCTAAACCCTCAACTTCCCTCAATCATTCACCAAGACCGAACCTGCGGGATTCGGGATGTGTGGCAGGAGCCCGGAAGCCCCGAAACTCCAAGGAGATTCCTCAGGCACAAGATAGCTCTTGCAAAACACCTGGAAGGTTCCGCTCAGAATTCCTCGAGATGGGCATTGGCATGCGTTGGCGTACAAGAGTGAATGCAGCCATATAGACACGATTCTGCTGGTGTGTAAGTATGTATGTATCTAAGTATGTCGGTAAGTAGGTCTGTTTGCCTGCCTGCCTTTCTGTCTGTCTTTCCGTCGGTCTGTTTGTCTGCATCTACGTCTGTATGTCTGCATGCCTGTATGTGCGTATGTATGTGTGCGTATATGAAGATAACGCACATCTGCATGCAGTTATATGTATATATTGGTGTGTATACGAAGACATGCCAACACATCGACACCGACAGCCCAGACACTTCAGCAAATACATGGCCTGTCGATCGATGCCAGAAGGCCAACAGCCTCGGGGTAGGCTCACGGTTTGCGCAGTGGTTACATCTCTGCTATCTGTCAGTGGCTTCATAACCCTAAACCCTAGACTTAACCCGCTAGGTAGGAGGGCAAAACACTTAACCCGCAACGCCGAGGAAGGAAGGCCACCAGCTGAAGAAGGGTCAGTGCGCCACGGCCGAGATGCCCGAGCTGCAATTCAGAGGGCTCAGGGTTTGGGGTGAACACTGGAAACCCTGGAATGGCAGATGCGATGTGCCGTAAATAGGGAGTGCTTCAGACATGGATAATGAGACAAGATGTTGTTGTCACTGCATTGCGCAACCCCTTGGGCCACAACGATGCTCGCTCGTCCCTTAACCTCACTCCTCAAACCCTACAAACCCGAAAAAAACATCTCTTACAAACCCCAAACCATCAAGCACAGGCAGTGGGAGATGATCGATGGTTTCGAGCCGCTGGAGACGAAGCTGTACAAGCAAGCAGTGGTCAAGCAGCCCGTAGCAAATCAGGAGCTTTAGGGTTTTAGCCATGAGGTTTAAGGAAAAAGAGCAGGGTATAGGTTCCAGGGTTTAGGGCAGGAGTTTCAGGAAATAGCGGTCCGCAATGCAATGAGATCTTCTGTTTGTAACCACCCTGGTAGTTTGGTACCCTAGTTTGCTAAAACTCCTGTGTACTGCAAGGGTGGGAAGTTCGATCTCTGGATTACGTGCATTTGGGCTCCATGCTGTCCTGAATAATGACATTTTCTTCAACCTCACATCATCGCCGAAATCATCCGTCCCTCGATCGCGAGGCTCAATTGCAGAAGTACCCAAGCCTAGGCTCAATGTCTTCGCCGTTTCCGCAGGTACTCTCTCTCCGAAGATGCGCCAGACCATTGATGGATCAGCAAAAGTGCAGTGAGCTCTTCAGCAATGCCCCACGCAGTATCTGAGAGAGAACAGCGGCAGGAACCGGGCTCACATCTAAGAATCTAGACTGGGGTAAGCTGAGAGGTGATGGTCCTGCTGCTTACTGTAATTGCATCTTTCGAACTTCAAGCTCGTGGAAGAGAACGTGCAACGACTAGTGTTATTATCAGCATCATGCGTATTGTTGACACAGGTGTTGCTATTCGTCTTTCGTACTTATCCTTCCTACTGCTGTTATTAGTCTGGCTGGTATTCTTCTTGACACAAATTTTCTGAAATATGACGTTTGTAATGGCGCCATTACTATTGTCAGATTTGCCCCACAGCCGTTTGCAAGTCAGCAGGGGCCGGACATGTGCAAACCAATTATGAAAGCCAGCGTGAGAGCACCAGCTTCAGCACGCAATCAAGTTCAACTCTGCCACGTAGCACCATTGAGTTCCTAGCTGGCGGCTCCCTTTGCATCCGCCGGGCATGTCATCTGAGCTGCAGGCAAGCTTCTTGAAATTTGTGCACAGTCTAGGGAGGCTGAAATAAGTGGTGCGGGAGTTTTACCGACCCAGGCCGAAAACATCAAGAGCTGATAAGTGCCGTGCCAGTTGCTGTTGCAACAGACACCACAGTCTCCGATCAGATGTCTGCAGAGGTCTGTTTTCCCCATAAGTAAACATACATACATGTGTATCTTATATATACATATGTGCAGGTATGCATTGCGGCCGCACGGGGAGGAAAATCAAAGTCGTCCGCGCCACTCGCGCCACTCGCCGCTCCCTTCGTTGGCACTGCTGGCACCGTTCGCCCCGCTCGCCCGCTCGGGCCACTCGTGCTACAGCTATAAAGGAACGAGTGGAATAGGTAAGGAAGGGCGACTGGAACGATTGGAACAGACTGAATCATTGGCGGCCCCAGAACAGAGGGAGGGGGGCGAGGAATTGAAGTCGTCCGCGCCACTCGTGCCACTCGCTCCATTTGCCACTCGCGCTGTAGGCCACTGTAGGCAAAAGGAAATGAAAGGAACGAGTGGAACAGGTAACGTACGGGGCGAGTTGAACGAGTGGAACAGCCCCCACACACCGACACTCTCTATGTCATTATAATGTACGTATGTACGTCCGTAGGTAGGTATGTATGTACGTGTGTGTGTATGTATGTATCTGTGTACGTGTGTGTATATATATACACACACACCTTTTTTATGGACAAGTTGATCTTCCGTGCACGGTGGACGGGCTTCGAAGATTTACGGCTCACAGTTGAAACAGACCTCTGCTCTTGAGGAAAGACAGATTTCAGAAAACTACAAAATCCAAAGACAACTGACACTTGCAGTCGGACGTCGAACGTTTCTGATTCGAGAAGGATGGTTGTTTGTGTATGTTTGAAGAGACTTTCGTGGCGGCTGAAGTGCAAAGGCCTTTAATGTTTGAGGAGCGTTGGGCGTTCAGGGGTTTTGGTTCTGATTCTGGGCTTCAAGGATTTCGGAAGTTTCGGGCTATAGGGTTAAGAACGGTTAGGGTTCTGAGTTCTCGGTGGGGTTTAGGTGAAAAAGCCGGTCCTGTCGCCAGGGCCATCAGAACGAGTTCTTGTCGGATGGTGCAACAGCTATCATGATCAGGTGGCCTGGCACAGGCTAGATATTCCAGCTTGGTTGCGGCGGGGCTTCACTTGGTCGCTTGAAAGATGTACCGCCAGTGGCGAGGTCAGTAACTTTGGCAGGAAGCGTGCAAGCCTGGCAGCCGGGGTGGCCACATCAGGTCAGTAAAGACTTGACTCAGGCGCTTGCCGTCCAAGCTGATGGTAGACACCTTCCTCAGCATTTTGGATGCGAACTGGCCAGGCCGGGCCTAAAACAGGTCTAAGATCTGGTTGACTGGGTGTGACAACTACACTTGTAGCAGCTGCCAGCTGGCAAACGGTGACATAATTCATGCTGCGGGCCTGGCGAAAAGCGTGCTAAATGACCCATGGGAAGAAAGTGGACTGCAGACCAAATCACTTTTAGTACTGTGTCACCACATACACTGCTATTAACTGCCTTAAGTTTGTTTGTGTGGATGACAAGGAGGTGAGGGGTGCCACTGTTACTTGTGCTTCTACTGCCTCCACATGCTGTACACGTGGTGAAGTCCGTACCGCTTACGTACAGTTACCAGCGTAGTCACCATTCACCGTAGTAAAACTGGCAGTGGTGGGCATAGTCATCGTCGTAGTGGTAGTAGTCGCCGTTGTAGTAGTAGTAGTAGCAGCAGCAGGAGTAGTAGTAGTAGTAGTACTAGCCGCAGCCGGGGTATAGGACCAGTCGTCGTCGTGGTGGCGGTCGTGGTGGTATAGTAGTCGTCGCCGTAGTAGTAGCAGAAGCAGTAGCAGTAGCAGTAGCGGAAACGGTAGCAGTAGCAGCAGGAGCAGTAGCAGTAGCAGCAACAGCACAAGCAGCAGCAGCACTACTACTCCCACTACCAGTCATTAACACTACCACTACCCGAGTCACTACCACCACGACACCACTACCCACTTCCACTACCACTAGGACTACCACTCCGACACAACTACAACTACCACTACGACTTCCACTACAACTACCACTACCACTGACCACTGCCAATGCGACTACCGCTACCACTACCACCACCACCACCACCACGACTACTACCACTGCTACTACGACAGGAGTAGTAGTAGTAGTACTACTACTACTACTACTGCTACCACTACTACTACTACTACTACTACTACGAGCCACCGCCCCCTAACCACCTGTCACTTAAACCGTTGGGCAAACAGGAAACGTTTAAACAGTACGCAGGAAAACGCACCCATTAAGCGTGAACACAAGCTGCGCGAAGCAGATAACTGTATGCAGAAACACGGACCCTCCAAGCCGCAGACACTGTAGAATACGCAAAGAACGAACTTCATCACCGACATCATCGCGTGGGCGCTTCCACTTCTGCTTGGCCATGCCTGACTCGCGTACAATGAGCGCAAGCTAAACTGGCAGCAAAACAGCAGGTTGAGGCGGCCATGTTCGTCATTATCCCTCCCCAGTGTTGAGGAGATGTGGTCAGTAGGGGGGAGGGGGGGCTGGCGCCTGCTGCTACTACTGCTCTTGCTCGTACTCCTGCTCCTACAACAAGAGAAAAGCCTCCTGGTCCAAGAGCGTTTGGGGCCAAATTGAGATACTGTCGCCTCAGGCCCGAAGATTGTTGTGCGGCCTCCATGAGAAAACCCCAACTTAAATCCTGCGAAATCCTGTGCGCAACCCTGGCATTGAAGCCATGTGTGTTGCTGTCCTCGTGTCCACATGTGACGCTTGTCATGCTAGCAGGCTGCTACGACTTCGTGTATGTCCCGCACGACAAGACGAAGGAAAGGAATGTGGCACTCGCATTCGTCAACTTCACAGTTCATGCAGTGGCGCAGCTGCTTTGCTCGATATTTCATTCTGCGACGAGAACTGTTTGCCAAGTGGTGTCGGGGGGTTTCGTCATGGTGAGTCTGGGGCACACGAACGGAAGTAGTCATGGTGTTGAAACTAGTCTCGCTGCAACCATAAGCCTCCTTACACATGCACAGAAGCCCATGCGATTCCCTGTGAGTGTGCGAGGATACTGAAAGAAGGGTTTGCTCGTCGAGGCGTGCCATTGTATGCCAAGGGCGAACCCTTCATGACAGCTGTCACAGCCACGCTTCTGCACGTCTGCAGATATCGCATAAAGCTCCGTCCCACCCAAGGACTGCCTACGCGTACTTTCAGGGGCGCTTGAAGCAGATGGACAGCCGTCTGGGAAGTCACATTCGCGTCTCCCAGGCAAGGATTTGGGAAGGTTGGCGCGTGCAAATACTGCCAGGTCTGTTGTCAACAGGTCTGTCCCTGGACAGTTCAATCCTTTATCAGAGTAGCCACATCCCTCAAACTGTAGGACCCAGAGCTTCATCTTGTCGCTCCTGCGAGGGAGTGCTAAGTCTGTACACCTCGGGGCGCGCCATAGGAGGCCTGTCGTGGTGGCACTGCATGCAATGGCTCGGCAAAGACCCGACGACTGTAGTCTCTGCATTGTACAGCACTGGGACGTCTAGTCTCTCAATTGAGACTCCGAGCCGGTTTCAGGGCGGGGTGCCGCAGCCGTCAAAAACTCTCATCATGACTTGAACTGCACTCGCTGACATTATACCCATATGAGTGTGTTTGGCCACTGGACCCTGAACCCAGTTGTGGGCCGGTGGTCAGATGGCAGACTATTGCCACTATGACTTTGGAAGCAACATTCACAACCCCATCTTCATGACCGAGTTTCTTGCTCTATCTACCTAGTCTATCGATCTGCCTGTCTATCCATCTATCTACCTACATATCTGTCTATCTACCTGTATATCTATAATGAGTATACATATATATATATATATATATTTATTTATTTAATTATATATACGACGATGAAGAGCTCCAAAACCCAAGACTCTGACCATCACCGTTTCGCTTGTCTCTGGAGGCCGATGTTCAAGGCCTGAGCCTGAACTTGGCGTACTTCATCGCCAGGCCAAAGTTGAACCCGGGATCAGTGTGTCCCCAGACCCTAAAGAACTTATATAAAGAAATCATAATAGGGAGCCCTAAAGAACTTACCCTGTTTTATGGACTTATATAAAGAAATCATTATAGGGAGTCCTGAAAAGGTAGGTTCTTTAAGGGTCCAGGTCGGGGTTGACTCAAAAAGGATGCTGAGCACTGCAGGATGGGATTTGAAGCTGTGGACGCCTATGTTGATCGCTTGCAAATAAGGGGCACCGGAAAAGCACCGGCCCATCGTCAGGCTTCAGGTATTTGAGGCCTTAGCCTTACTTGCTGGGCTTGGCAGCCGCTGCGCGAATGCCGTGCTCCCTGTGCACTTTCCCCTTCCAACACCTTTTTTAGCCATTGAGCCGTCACTGCTTCTCAGCACAAGATGCCTCTGAGGTCATGTTGCCAAGGCCCCACATGCCCCAGACCCGAACCGGCGCGTCTCGTCGAGGAGTGGCCTCACGGATATGGATAACCCATATGCGCCACGCGTCTTTGAAGACGGGCGGCGCGTGCGCCTTTTAGAGGCCAGCGGCAGAAGGGTTCGAAGCCGCTTTGCAGAGGAGGTGGATGCGCACGAAATTCTGCAAACACGGGCAGGATTTGAAAAGGGGCTCGTTGTTTAGACTGGACACGGCAAAGCTCTAGTGCTGTTTCATCCGTATATAAGCAATTATGCTGAACATCCTGCCGGTGCAGGAAAGACTTTAGCATAGCATGTCAATGTTACGGCGGAGTGCCACGGCTGCCTCTGAAATGTCGCAGGCGGCCATGAAGCACGTGACTATGAAATTGTTGGAGCAGGCACCTTCTCTGGGGCCGTCCTGCTTCAATCTGCTAGCAACACCGCTGGTCCCTCGGAGGAAAGTTTACTTCATTTATTCAGGACCTTGCTTTTGATTTGGCTTGCCTCCGTGTCGCAGGGAGCTGTCCCCGAATGATTCGCTGCACACACAATCAGAAGCATCACAAGACGGTAGCCAGTCAGGAATTGTCTGGACATGGTGTCAGCAGCTGCTCAAACCTTAAGCCTTAAGCCAAACCATGGCAGGCCACGGTTCAGTTGCTCGCAGTCGAGAAGGCGACTTGGTTTCACAGCAATGAGCAGGCCCTGAACCTATACTCCTAAACCAGGAGTTTGGTTTAGAGGGTCCCGGGCCAGGGGGTCCTGTGATGAGAAGCGAGCACTGGTTGAGTGGAGTGCCTAAGCCCGGAATCTTATGCACTGCTGGTAGACCTCAGCAGCTACTCCGCTGTTCTTATCCGGTCAATGATATTGCAAATCGACACCGGTCTACTCTACTTTTCGCGAATCCGGAGAGTCAGTGCAGACGGTTCCCGGTAAGGCCGGAAACGCCTTAACCGGCACTCTTCTCTCTGACTCTCCGCCAGGTAAAGGCTACCGAAGAGTTGAGACGGTAAATCTATTACTATTACTAGCCTTTACTATCACTGTTATCGTTATTATTGCTAGTACTATGACTGTTACAATTTATATTGGGTTCACCCAGAAGATTCTGCACTTCGCAGGGAGAAACGTTGTAGCAGGGGAGGAAGGTCAGCATGCAGCCTCCAAGCCTACATATACCCAACCCACTCACCAGACGGAGCAAAAAACGCACGTGCCAACATCCTATTGCCCTACATTAGTGACAGCTTGGCAGCTTTTCGGTTTCCAAGTTGAGGTTTCGGACTTCGATGCCAGAAAGCGTTCTTCAATCCACGCCGGTGTAGGAACACACAGGGACTATTGCCAGTGTATGACAGCACAGCAGCAAATACAGCTCGAAACAATCCCTGAAGGGAGACCAAGCGGTCAAGCCAACGAGACGAACGCTACGCTAAGCCCAAAACCCTTAAACCCTAAGCCCCCAAAAGGCTCTTGCTCGAAAGCCAAGCCTGCGCCATCGAACTTCAGTTCTTCCTCCGGGCCTGTCGAAGCCTCAACCCTCAAACGCCCCGAGTACTTTAGGGGTCTGAACAAACAGCAAAGCTATATATCATGAGAACCTAGCATATCACCCCCCGCACCCCCTTCAAAATAAGCGAAAAAAACAACCATCGTACCATTTAAGGCCTCCATATTCGGAGAATGTCCTCAACGCTAAACCCTGAGTCCTGAAGCCTTGCGCCTCTCAGGGACGTCAGGTTCAGAATGCTCGGACAAGGAGCAAGAAGTCTGTAAGCTTTCAGTGCTTTGGGGTCGGGTTCCTTTGAAGGGCTTAGGGGCTGAGTAGGTAAACCTTTAACCTTTTTGGGCTTATATAATCCTACTATGATTAAAAAGGTTAACCTTTTTGGGGCTAGGGCACACAGCCCCCGAGAGGGTTTTACAAGTGGGTTTTAGGGATTGGGGTCTCTTAGAGAGTTATATGATGGTTTTTCAGGGCTCGTGGTTTATGGTCAATCATCACAGGTTTTCCTTAACTCCCCCGAGGAATGTTACCTTCTGCTGAAGGTTTGATGTTATGCGCAATGGTTGATATGAGCGACGGGTGTTCTAGGAGCCAGCAAGCCCAGTTTCAGCAAAGTAGTTGCAAGGTGTAGGGTTTAGGGTTCTTAAGACTTAGGTTGGATCCAGGGTTTTGCCTCTAATCCAATGTTTCGCTCTTCGGATGTTTCTCTCTCCTTGGTGAGATCTGCTGCTTGGCTGCCGGTTGCCGCTTTAGGTCCGAAGCCCTGCCCTGAATCCTTATAGGGCCTAAACAACCACATAAGCAAAAGCTAGGATAGGGATTATAAACCCCTCTACAATGAAGCCCGATACGGTAGGGATATCCTTGTAGCATGCTTATGCTTATGTCCCTTTTGGGTCCCTATATGATTATGACCAGACCATCGTCCACTGCTGAAGCCACAATTCGTGCAAGCCTTAAAAGAGCCGCGTCGAGGGGCCCATTAAGCGCTTGAAAGCAACCCCAAACACTCCAAAGCCAGGAAGCAACACGATTGCATCGGCGATGCGAGGTCGGAGAGATGCGGCTTTGCTCAGAGGAAAATCCCTCTGCTGTTTGTTGTCTGTCGATGTGGTTTGTTTACTTCGGGGGTGCAGGGTTTCAATACGTCAGCCCAGGACCTGCATGCAAAAAGGCTTGGGGCTTAGGCTATCTTAGGACTGAGGACCCAGGCGGTAAGATCAATGACTGAACTGCCCAAGAGCCTTCAGACAGGCAGAACGGGTTTGTGATTACAGGGCTTTGTAGAGCGTACCGAGATTTCGACAAGTCTATGACCACGGAACTGTGGTTTAGCCCGGGCTTCAGTGGGCGCAGGTTTCACTACCGGGTGGTACCAGCAAGCCTCTTAGTCAAATCGCGGGTGCCTACACTTGTCTAAGGTGACGCCCTGCAGTGCCTGCAGTGTGATGAGCCTCCTTCTGGCACATCTACTTGGCATGCAGAGACCAGAGATGCCTACAGCCCCTTGCCACCAGCTATAGTGGCATTTGTCCTGCACTTGCTTGGGGCAGAGGGCGATAGTCTTGCTATTTCTGGCGCACGTGGGCTTAGATATGTGGTTTTGCGATTTTCAGTTTTGAGCGGTTCAGGACACATTAATTGGAATTACGGCCAGGGAAACGATGCCGCTGGGGGTAACGAAACCCACATACGCAGTAATACATTTTTTGGGGGGTTCCTTGGCATATGTGTTGTGTAACATATCCCCATATCCTGTTTTCGATGCTTGTGCCGAGCACGTCAAACCGCGTTTTCGAGAAAGTCTCAAGGTTGCGGGGTCATTATCTGCAAGACTCCATCGCAGCGCACCCACTCATGCGACCTGTGAATCCGAGGAGTGCAGGTGCAGGCCCACACGAATCCGTGCACAACTGCGACAGCGAACTTCGAAAGCATGTCAGACAATGCAAGAAGACACCGGACCCTCCATACTTGCACAATCTGTCCCATCCTCACACCTATCTTTGCAGACTATAGTATGTTGCAGTACGTTATGTTGTAGTATATTATCGTAATTTGTAGTGTGTTTCAGTATTTTATTATAGGTCGGTTTTCTTTCTTAAAGATAGGGGTGCTTCCCAAAGAGGGCCTTCTGGCACTTGTGGGGAGCATTGGGAAACATACGCAATCATTCAAAAACATTCAAGCACATACTTACCTCCATGTGTGATGAATGGGATTGTTTTTGAATGATGGGCGGGCTGGTTTTTGTATTTGTTTGTATTTTTTTGATTTTTCTGATCTTTTTGTATTTTTTTGATTCTTTTTGGTTTTTTCTGATCTTTTGTGTATTATCCTGAGTGTTTCTGAATGTTTCTGAATGATTATGTATTTTTATTATTTCCTGTATGTTTTTTTTGTTGCTGGCTATCTTGTGTGTGGTCGTTTTGCTCGTTTTAAAACTTAGGTATTGAGGGGTCCTGCACTACCCATACCCTAAACCCTAAATAACCGAAAAGAAGGAGTTGAATTAAAGCGAACTTTATCGTATGATTTCGAAGGTTTGTATATGTTNGGGTCCTGCACTACCCATACCCTAAACCCTAAATAACCGAAAAGAAGGAGTTGAATTAAAGCGAACTTTATCGTATGATTTCGAAGGTTTGTATATGTTTCTGAATGTTTTTGTATTTTTATCGTATGGGTATCCAACTGCCAGAAGTACCCTTCTGAGAAAGCCCCTTGACCCTATAAATGAGGTTTTATGATATATTCAGGGTCGCTTTCGGACCCAAGCGTTGAATCCGTCTCTTGGGTCTCTGCCGGCTTCTTGCAGCGCATCCCTGCTGGGTACCCGGAATCCCACAGCCAGAAGCCCCATGCCATAATCCTTAAACCCAGCAAGAAGCCAAGATGAACACCGAAGAGACTGCGTCGCAGTCGCAAGACTAAGAGTGCAAGGATCCAAGAGCCCTCCCTCCGAGGTTCCGGTTCCGGTTCCTCCGGGTCTGGAGGAGCTCCCCAGCTGCACTGTACAGTTTCAGCCCTCATCTCGCGACCCCAAGGCCAACTTGTGTAAACCCTGTGGATGCCCAAAGGAAACCTCCAAAAGCCGTACATCCTAACGCCCCCAAACCCCTGAATAATCGACTCCACCCTCCCCCCCCCNCCCCCCCCCCCCCCCCCCCCCACAACGGCAAACCCAAGTAAGATTCAAAACCCTCAACTCCCCTCAAACGCAGAAGCGCGGAACCACTCAAGCCCAAGGAGGATTCGCATCACTCCTCCCCCCAACACAGCAAATCAGCAATATTCAGTGTACCAGTCATGATAACTATTGTCAACATTCATAAAAAAATTTGCTTCTCATGAAAGTATTAATTGCAGGCGTAAGCGAAACTTTTGTAAAATCTGGAAATGACCGTCTCTTGCGGCACTGCAAACCCGAATCCCTAATCTCTGAACCCTAAACTCTAAACTGAGAGCGCCCCTGAGCAGTTTTATGGCCGCTCGAGGTTCCGACCGACCGAGTATCTCGTCAGAAAGGTGAGGGAGGGATACCCACCCCCTAAAACAAGGCCTTGGGGGGGGTCCGTGACTCTGGGCCCCGGCGCAAGTGGGGTGGGGGGTTGCAAAATGAGCCCCGCGCAGGCAATCTTGCGATCACGTGATACCTGGATAAGAGTTCTTGCTACCAGAATTATTACAATGCTTGCTACAAGCAGTGATTCTTGTGAGAGTGGTTCAACCCCCCCAACACATGAGCATCACCGGGAATGGACCCGGGCCCATTTCCGACCCGCCCCCCACTGCCCCACCTCTGTCAAGGGGTGGGCATAGGGAGGGAAAACAAAAAGTCTCCCGGTAAACGACGACGTGTGTCGTCTGGCTGAAAAGCACGACCCCAAACCCCAACCCCCGCACCACTGAGGGGGGTCTGAGGGGCAGATCTGCCCGCTTTCCAGGCAGGGCTCAAGGCAGCGCCTCCCAGTCCGATGCCCTTAAGAAGTCAGTCCCTCACACGTTTGGGGGCTTATGTAGAATATATATATATATATACATATATATATATACATACATACCTTTATGTATTTTTAATATGTAGTATTTGTCCAGGAGACTGGCAATCCATGGCGCTCAGGCCACGAGTACCTACAATGCGACACCAATCGATCTCAGCTGTGGGAATGCAGTCGTGGTGTGCAGAACTGTAAAGGAACCAGAGAGCAAGAATGCCTCCGCCTGATGGGGGTTTGGGGGGTGAGCCCCATAATCCTCACTGGCAGCAGTTTGGGTGGTTGGGGCGGGACTGCATGCTGACGCAAGCGCACGGCAAGTGGGCGCGCCCCTATGCCTAAAGTAAAAGGCACACGCACTGTGCGCACATTGTAAACACACCCGTGAACGAAGTCGAGACCCTGAACCCGAAAACCCCAAACAAAACCTCTTTATCCCATGTGTTTCAAGACTAACAACTTCGGCGTTTTTCGCGATTTCGGTGTTGCTTCGCGAAAACGACGAGCTTCATCGTCTGATTTGCTAGTGTTTCGTCGTTTGTTCTTTCGCTTTCGGTTTTTTCGCGAAGACGACGAACTCGCGATTTCTTCGTCGTTTGTTGGCGATTTCGTCGTTTTTGTTCGCGATTTCTCCCTTCAGCGTTTTCCGTGATTCACGACAGTCCTTCATCCTTGTCTTCTGTTCTGTTTCGTGAGTTCTTTCTGCGTGTTTGCGCGATGTCTTCGTCGTTCAGGCCTTCGAGTTCGGATTTTCAGTTCCGGCTTTAGGGTTCTGAAGTTCGGGACTTACGGGCTTTGGGGTCAGGAACTAGGGTTCGCGCGCGGTTTCTGATAAACCTGCAGAGGCTTTTGGTTCCGGCCTTTTGGTTCGGGTTTGGGGATTCA
Organism: Symbiodinium sp. clade A Y106; assembly: GCA_003297005.1. Classification (NCBI taxonomy): domain Eukaryota; class Dinophyceae; order Suessiales; family Symbiodiniaceae; genus Symbiodinium; species Symbiodinium sp. clade A. The sequence continues at coordinate 35,468 of BGNK01003775.1, read as the reverse complement.
ATAGCACGTCGGAGAACTAAGACGCTTTCTTGATCTGAGGGGATTCTGCGGTGCTTGGGACGATTTCCGATGCCAAAGTAGTGAGCCCGACAAGACGCTCCGCGCTTAAACCCTGCAGAGCTCTGAGGCCGCGCAGGGTGTTTGCACCGCTGCTGGCAGTGGCCCCTGGCGCCTTTTGCAGGGCGCCTTTGGGATTTTTCAGGGTTTGGGGCATCTGAGGTTTGTCAAAGGATGTAGGGCTTTGGGCCTCCAAGGGTGTGGCTTGGGATCTTCAGGCGTTTTGTAGCATTTTGCTGGTTTGGTGTTGTTCAGCTGTTTGTAAGGGCTTATATAGGCTTTTACGGGCGGAGGATTTAGGGCGAGTCTAGGGATTGAGGGATTTGCATACAACGGCCGCACCCTACGTTGTCGCAGGTTCTCTATAAACCCCGCATCGGGGTTGTTAGTAGCCCATGCAAGCCCTATGAACAAGCGGTCGGTGATGACTTGCATTCATAAACTACAACCCTTGCAAAAGCAGCTCACTTGGATTCCTCCTGAGATGGCCTTATTCGGTCTATAGCTGTTGCCGTAGGGATTGTCGACTTCTAATGGTCTTCTCAAGCAAAATCCGTAAAGTACGGCTGCTACATAGGTTTTCGGTTCTGAACGATTTGACGGCTTGGAGTTGATGGGATTAAACGTGAGTCGGCTTGACACCCCTTGCTGTGCCTTATTGACCTGACCAAAGCAAAGTTTGACTTGGCACAGACTATACTACTGCCGGAACGCACCCCCTAAACCACAAAGACCAAAAGAGAGCAGCCTCGCCTGTCTTCTCTTGTTTCATGTCGGATTACCATATTGAGCTGTCCGCGACATTTCTGAAGGGTGGGACTGACGTTACAGCAAGCACTTGGGTCGTTGTCAAAATTACGGTCCCCCTTTTGGATACTCTGAGTAATAGGTGCCGCTTGGACCCAAAAAGGGACCCTAATTTTGAGAACCACCCACTTGGGTTAAAGAAGTCCCCAGCATGAAAGCCATGGCTCCTGTCATTTTCTGACGCGAGGACCGCAGCATGGGTCCATGCAGGCCCGGCGGGTTTAGGGATTACCCATAGGCCCCTTTGTTGTTCCTTTTTGGGATTACCATATAGGATTCTACATATGAACACCAGAAAGGAACTACTATGGGGCCTGCGGGTAGGGTTTCGGTTGTTCAGAAGCTTTGGGTTACTGCCGCGAGTGCAGCGGCTCTGAGATCCAGGCGGGCAGGAACAAGTCTGTGCAGAAAGGGATTAGGGTTTAGGGAGTAGGGTTGAGGCTTTGGTCCGCTGGCCTATCTGGAAATGATTTCTGTCCTCAGACCTAAACCCTAAACCCGAGAACTTTTGTCCTACCGCCTGGGAGTCAAGATCGAAATGGGGTTTTCAGAGGATTGTAAGGGCCCCGAAACAAGGCAAGGATCCGATGTCGATTCTCAGGACCCCTAAATCAAGTATCCCGAATAAATTGATGAATACAGTGGACACAATATTTAGGAATACACTTCTGTACCTTGGGTCTCCCTTCCTACAGGTATACGATAATTCGATATACACCGATACCGTACTCATTTTATGAATGCCCCTAAATAATCTATGGCCCTTAATGATTAGAATTTGGTTTGGGTCATATTATAGCAACTATAATAAGGAACCCCCAACATAGCATTGGTAATTATTTAGGCCCCTACACAAGCCATCCGTGTTCCGCAGGTCTAGAGTTGCAAACCCCATCTGGTCCGTCTCTCCCTCATGGTTGAAGATTTTGTGTTTGCTTGTTGCTAGGGGTTTAGGGGTTTAGGCTTCCCTACGGCTCAAAAGCTTGAGGCTCAAGATTGTTCAGCTTGACTGTTGGTAGTTGGGCGAATGTCGACTTTTGTCACAGAGCCGGGCTGATTGTGCCCGACGTTGTGGCAGCAGAACAGAGTCAATTGTTCAGGCATGTGACTGTTCACGTGGGCGCTCCGCTGTCTGCATCAGTGCTCCGCGATGTGCTTGGAGTATCTGAACTGGACGTCTTGGCTATGATGGGGCTGAGGGATAGGGCGGAGCTGACTGAGGCTGAGTGTGAACGGATAGCAACACTTCCTGATGTCTACAATGCCCTTAAGGACATTACACTTCCACGAATTCGAAAAATGGCTTCATGAGCTGCGAGTGACGACAGCGGGCCGGCGGTCGGCTATAGAGCCTGGTTACGAGTCCGGACTTGTGAAACACATACTGCCGTACGTGAGGCTGAGGCCGGAGCATCTTGAGGCAAGCCTTCGGAACGTGATGTATACTGAGCGGGATCAGGAAGTCCGCACCACATGCAATGAGATGCTAGCAATGCTTGGTCGAGGCAAGACTTGGCGTAGGGGCATAGGACGGTCAGTTGGTTCAGCATTGTACCTGTGCTGCACGCCAAAAGCCTGCAAAGATTACTTGACGCGCCTCCTTGACGATGGAGTGGAGAGGTTGACGGACGAGGAATACATTGACTGGATGAAAAGGCGCCATGACGAAGATCGTCAGACCTGGTCTCTCGGAGGAAAGCCTGCGTCAAAGACGCTCTTGCCACGCAGCCTTTACCTCCCTACGTTGGCGGGACGCGCGAGCTGGCCTCCCAAATTTGACCTGCTTGAGGAGGTGGAAAACAGAAAAGTGCTGGCTAGGGATCACATGCATGTAATTTTGGAATGCAATGGACATCCGTGGGGTACTATGACCGCCGAGTGCAGCACAACCCTCATCGCATGTCAAGTGATCCATTCTCCGCCTCCAACGCACATCCTCAGGGCATGCAGGAGGCTCGAGAGATGCCGAGGATCCCAATCTTACTGGGTTCGTCAAGATGAAAGCTGATGACAAACTCTCAGGTAAACGCAAGCTGAATGCTTTGCTTGTGCCCTTTGATGACATCAAGCGTGCCCCGGAGGACTTAGAGTATTGGTCCTCTCCTATGTTAAAGTCAGAAGTGGGCATTTTTGCCAGATGCCTCTGGCCGCTGGATTTCGAAGCACACTGTCATGTCGAGCCGTTCGAGGCCGCAACAAAAAGAATTCTGAGAGACTCGCCCTTCTCACAGTTGCAGAAAGAAGTGGAGTTCCTGCTTGCCCAACGCATCGCTATGATTGATCACTGCAGGAGCTGCAGGGCAATAGCATGTATCGATGCTGCATCGTGGGACGAACAACACTCGACTTCTGCCCTCAATAATGTGATTGACGGTGTGGCAGTTGAAATGTCAGTCGCACGTCCTGAGCAGGAGCATGCAAATGCCCTCAAGCATGGCCAAGCTCATAAGAGGGTGAGGCCGGACCAGGCCGGAAAGTATGCTGAGTTGAGTGCTACTCTACTTAGCGGAGACGGTCTCACCTCTTTCATCAACACCGAGGAATCTGACATTGTCACTGAAAGTGTGGTTCACAGTGCTTCTTTGGAAGCGAAGTGTGGCTTGGAGGTACGCACTACGGGCAAAAGGCGACGACATCAACGCCTTAATGAAGACAGTCAGCGAAGCACTGCTACTGGTGGAGTCGATTGAAAAATCTCGTGTAGAGTTTAATCAATCAAAAGCTCTAATCGGCTCTGACATCGTGGAAACGGAGAAGGCGATAGGGACTGCTGCCGGCGGATTCGTGCATAGTTGTGCGCGGTGGTGCGGGTCGATTGTTGTGAGCGAACCGCATCAAGTGCATGCGAAATGCTTGCACGCTGTCGCAGCAGAGCTCTTTAAACTTCGGCAACTTGTAGTTACATGTGAAATCATTCCGGATGCTTGGCCTGAGCGCACGAGTCGCTTACTCACTAAGTGATTGTGGTCAAGTGTTCGTCCTGGCGGAGTCGCAGCAGGCCAGTTGCAAAAGGGTTTAGGGAAGGGAATATGCCAAAATCCGGATATCCAATACCGGTGCCGATGGCGCCCCATTATTATGGTAACTTGCAAGTTGAGCCGAAACCCTAAAACCCCAAACCACTAACCCCATTAAACACTACTAGCCTTAAACCCACAGCTTCAGGAGAACTTCTTCGAGGACGGGACTCATGACAACGCTGGTGATGAATCCTACTAATCAGATGAATGGTTCAAGGGGATCCTTTTGTTTGTAGCTGAATCTGCAAGTTGTTGATGAAAAAGTTTCGAGGCTATCGGGAGACTTTCCATGGGTTAGTATCTCAAATCTGCAGTCGGGCTTGAAGCTGTTTTACAGGGATTCAGGGCTTGGAGGCTAGGGCTATTTACTGGCAAATTGGGATCATTGAAGTGCGATAAGCCAGCACCACAGTGCTGTGTGTACTCTCCGGGTGCCCATAGGTGTTTGGCCGCCAACCGCGATCGTTCTGCCATAGAGCCGCGCCTATTTTCGGGTGACATTTTCGTGTTTGCACCCTGCTAGGTGTCCACGCTGGCATCTTCTAGGCTCTCATTCCCCCGCAATTCGAGAAATCGCATCATATCCCTCCATTGGTTTTGCCTCAACAGTCCGACACCTTCAAAAGCACAGTAAGCCTAACCCTAGAATAGTCACCAAACCCTACAAACCCAAAACCGTCTGAGCCCCCGGTCCTGAAAAACAGAAATGTGTGTTTAGCTATACTATAGTATACTAAACTATACCATGGACCATACCGTACTCTACTATACTATATATACTATATGATACTGTAGGGTGCTACATGTTACCATACTTGACTCCGACAGCTGCCCTTCCAGGAGCGGGCAGACGGCTCGATCCATTTCTTTCTGTAGCGCGAGCCCCGGCTGCACAGTTGACGAATCTAAGAGGCGTCGGGGCTAGTGTTCAGGGCTTTAGAGCTTTAGTGGTTTTAGGGTTCAGGGTTTCAAGCACTTGGTGCCTGTGGCTTCAACTACCAGTACTTATTTCTCGAGGGGGATAATGGCAATCCCAATCCCACGTAATCCCGCGTACATCTGTCTGACCTATTTCTTTTGAGGGGGGGGGGTATGCCAATTCCGCATGCATTTATCTGAACCTTCTAGCATGCATGCTATGTTGTTCATTTTGGCGAAGTTTGCCATCCGTGTCGAGTCTGTGTATCTAACCATGCAGGAGCAGTGGCTTCCGGAGAAGAAGAATTCTCGCTGCGGATCGTCTCAAGTTTGCTTGCAACAGCCATGGTTTCGGATGTGGGGTTGGGATGCATGAGATGCTTAGCAGGACCTGTTTTCCTGCATGCTGAATCACTTTTTCGGATCAGACCCGACTTCTTTCACATTGAAACCCTAAACCTGAAACCCTGAGACCTTATTCACCCTACATAAGCCCTTTCAAGCCTTACATAGCAACCTTCGACGGTCGGGCATTTGCCGAATTCGGCGGCGCTTTGTGAGTTCCAGAGAACTTCCGCCCTCCTTGGTTCCAGGTTCGTCCTGGGTTTAAAGGTGGTGCAATGGGTTCAGGGTGTGTTTAGGGCTTTAGGCCTTAGGGTAGGTGGAGGTCTCTTCTCTAGAGCCCTCCGCCGGCCCCTGCGGCTCTCCGGTCTTCCGGGTGAGAACGAGTAAGCACCGGCATTCGCCAGCAGTTGTGTTTTAACCTGCACCTGTCAGAAACACGTGCAAGAGGTTTCGCGGCACGGGGTGTGATTCATATCTGAACTTCTTCTTCCCTAGCAGCTTCCCGATGGAAACTTTATCCCTGTGTTCCTCACCACGAAGTCACGGCCCGACCCGGACCCCTGCTACTCTGCTTACTTTGTACATGGGCATATGTCACAGTATAGGCTTACAGTATAGGCCAAGAGTGCAATCCACAAGGACTACGGGCGGCTCCTTCTTAGCTTAGATGCCCAAAGCCCTTTAGCATGGGCCATATTGCTTTGCTTGCCAGTTGTTTGTGTTTGTCAATCCAGTATCTACATACCCCAACGACCCAGACCTGCATTGCGTCATGACTTATCATTAGTTTGGCATGCACACACCAAGCGAGACTTTCTACACGTCGGTGAGATTACGACAGCTCCCAGCTCATTGCCGCATACGTTTCTCCAGACGTAGAAACTACTAACTGAACATACTGGAGTATAATATGCAGCATTATACAGCCTTCGCGCTGAACAGAACGAAACACGGCGGCATGGCCTTGTGGCAGCTGAGCAGCTCCGTTTGCAACCAAGCTGTTAGCTGCATGCTGCTTCAAGCAAACCCCCCGTTACACGCATGGCGATCCGCCGACACGGAAGGGGATGATTCTGCTCTTGCAAGTATAGCTAACCGATAACGCCTATTGATGATCTGAGATTTTCCCAAGCATAACGAATTTGAGAATCATCTTTTTCCTTCGGAGAGGTTCACTTTCTGATAATGATCGAGAGTACATATTAGAATATTGATATAAGATTTCGGGCACCATTAGATTTCTGATAACTTCTTAAAGATCATTATTATGGTTTCCATGGTAATAACTTATAATTTCTAAGATTATGACGCCTCAGATTACAATTTATATATATATATATATGCATAAATATAAAAACAATTTAATGATCAAGGTTTCTTCGATGAAATTCATTAAGAGACGTTAGGCAAGGGAAATTGTCTGTGATTATTGATACTAGATAATATATTGAAAATTAGATTAATATTAGTCGAGGATTCGACTAAATTAGTATGAGTATATATAAAAGACTTATTCTATTCTTAAGAGTTCGAGGTTTGATAAGTATGGTTGTATATTGTAGTTGGGCGGATTTTAGGTTTCTACTACAGTCGTTTGATTGGGATAAATTGATAAATTGTGAATTTCCAATTGATTTTGATCATGGTTATATTGAAATAAAGCTGGTGGTAAATGAAATTATATTGGATTTATCTATGAAATCTTTAAAATCTATAAATAGAAATATTTTGGAAAAAATTATTCGAACTAGATTATGTAATTGTAAATTCTAAATTCTTCTCGATATTATAATATTGATTATTGAAATAATGTCTTCGAAAATTAGTTTTCTTTTAGAGTCCGGGTCATTGTGGGAGTGCGCTTTTTTTATGGTTTTTGAAATGACTTCTATAATCTCAAATGCTATTTTAATATAATCTGGTCTGTATAGTATATATGTTAGTCTGCATAAATTTCTATATAAAAAAGAATGTTTTATAGTCTTTTTTTCATATTTAACGGTATTCACGAATCTATATTACTANGAATAAGTATGATAGAGTGAAGATGATATCTTGTATATACGAGTATATATTTCTGTATATATGTCTATTTGTGTGTGTAGGTATGAGTATATATATATTTAATATATAGATAGAGTTTATATATGGTCACGCGCCCCCCCCCCCTCCTCCCTGGTCTTTGGTCCAGGATGCCTCTCCTCCTGTGGGATGGAGTGTGGGTTCTCTCTTCCCCCTGTGGGGTGGTTGTGGGGGTTTTGGGTCTAGCTTAAGCTTTTGAGTTTGGGGTTTTGCGTTTTGGGTTAAAAGGTATAAGGCTTCAAGTCGATAAGGGCTTAGGGAGGATTTGGAGTGTAGGTTCGTTGGGGTTGATAGTTTATGTCTGGTTTAGGGTTAGAGCCTGCATTTAGGCGGGGTTTAGGGTTGGGTGTAGGGTTTGAAGTTCACGTTAAGGGTAATAAATACAGGAGCAGGCGCTACGTTATAGGATTTATGGCTTGCGTACTATGCTGGCCTGGTCTGTGACGCTTGGCCGTTTCTCCAGCTGCAGCTCCAACGGCCCCCACCCCTCTCCGCACGCTGGTATGGTCTGGTACGGGATGGGGGGGGGGGCTGGGAACGCCAGACGCCTGACCATATATGAGTCACGACTACTTGGTCTTGGGCCGACGATTTATATATATAAATTTGCCCGTGCTAGCATCTGTATAAAGGCTCCGTTGCAAGTAGGGTAACACGTTTATCGTCGGATATCTTTAGTATTTGGTATAGATTATGCGAATATTATAATCTATATTGTATTATGCTCGTATTGAATTTTTTGCTCATTAGGATTTGCTGTGGCTACGGACACATAACAAATCTATCTTTAATAGTCCGAAGTAAGACGAATAAAAGCAGTCATTATATTATACTATTGTTTGGCTAATAGCATATATGGATATATAGGATTATATGGATATATACGGATTCATGTGACCTTTCGTAGTTTCGTACCTCTCCTTAGTCAGAGCCGTGAATCTCAACACTTAGGAATTTGATGAGCAGGTCATATCTGTATACAAAGTCACACACAGGCATGTATAAATTCATACGAACACATGTCCATATAAAGCCTTCGATACACCTGTATACTGACATGAAGATGTAAGCGCTTTTGCGGAATTTGATGAGCAGGTCGTATCTATATACAATATATGTAAACGAATAGGAGCATATGTCTATAGAAAGCCTTCGATACACCTGTATACTGAGATGAAGATGTAACCGTATATGCGGAGCGATAACAAAGTATACAGCTGTTATTTATATATGCGGCTATGATTGGAGAATACGTAATACGCGGGTATGAATTGATACCCCTGCATATATTTTCTTATGTTGATATACTGTAGTAATCAGTAGTCTTCAACACGGGAGAGCATATGCCATGTGAATAATTGACTGTGTAATGAAAAAGCTAGTGTGAATATATATATATATATATTGTATGTCTATATATATATATATTCAAATATGTAAGCATATTGACATATTTGCGTATTTCCATAGATCTGTATTTGCTAGGAACAGCTAAGGCTAAGGATCTATGCACATGGAGTGGTACTGCTGATATTGCAAGACGTAGTAAAGAAACCAACAACACGGAAACATGCTGTGAATCCTCTTGATTGGCACAAAGGGAAGACCACACGCAGACTCCCTGTGCGCAGGAAGCAGCGCGGCAACGCGACCAGGGAAATTGCGAGAGAACCAAAAAAAACAAAAAAAAAAAAAGAGACAATTTTCCAGAATTCTCTGCATGGGCCATCAATTTCGCAGGAGTCCTGGAAAATTGCTTTTTTGTTGTTTTGCTTTTTTTGGGTTTTTTGGTGTCTTTTGTTTTCTTTGGTGTTTTTGTGTGTATGGTTTTCGTGGTGTTTTTCGAAATGTATTTGGCCGTTGGTTGTGGGCGTCTGCAAGGGTTGTACAGTTTTTGTAACTCTTGTCTGTATTTGGTGTGTCTGGGAGCACGAAAAATACGCAAAAAAGCGCACTCCCAGGGTGGCCCATTCTGTTATTTTAATATTTCATGATTCATATAGAAGAATGCTCTAGTGTTGTATGCGTCTCTATTTCCGTGCGTGCTCTTGCCCCCCTATAATTTTATCCTTTGAGGTGTTTCTTTATAATAGCCTCTTCTATGGTTATCTCGTGTGATTAAATTTTAAAGTTTTAGTTGCCTAGCATTTATCTTATGGGATCATAATCCCGGAGATGTTCTCGTGTGATTGAAATCCTGAAATTTTTAATTTCCCCGACCACTTATCTCGTGGTACTAAAATCCCGGAGATTTGACAGCCTTAAGAAATCTCGCGGTATTAAAATCTGTTATATTTGGGTAGCTTTAGGATGGTATTCTCGTGATAATAAAATTCTGCAGATTTTAAGATAGTTAATATTCTCGCGGCAATAAAGTTCTGCAGGCTCCTCATAGTGGAAGTTGCGAAGCAAATCCATCGTTATTCTTGTTGGGTTCGTGTCCGGGTTCGTGTGTGGGTTCGTGTCCGGACCGTATTCGGTTCGTGTCTGGGTTAATATCGGGTTCGCTTCTGGTTCATAACTAGATTCGTGTCCGAGTTCGTGCCCGTTTTCGTGTCCGAGTTCGTCTCCGGTTCGTGTTTGGTGCGTGTCCGGTTCGTGTCTGGTTCGTGTCCGCTTCGTGTCTGGTTCGTGTCCGGGTTCGTGTCCGCTTCGCGTCTGGGTTCGTGTCTGGTTCGTGTCCGGTTGTTGTCCGGTGTTTGTCTGGTTCGTGTTCGGTTCGTGTCTGGTTCGTGTCTGTTTCGGGTCCGGTTCGGGTCTGGGTTCGTGTTTGGTTCTTGGTTTGTATCTGGGGTTGTATTTAGAATAAATATTACGATTTTAATATGAAATAATTTAGATATATCATCAATATGTTAATGGTTCTAATATTAAAGGCTTCGGTTATTCGAAACAAAGGGTTTTTATATAATTTATGAATTTTCTGATTTATAGGAAGTAAATATATTCTATTTTAAGATTTAAGGTTTTGAGGATGGGATTAGGAATATAATTTTACGAATTTCGATATCTTAGGCGAGGAATAAAAATCTCTAAACTTATTATGGATATCACGAAAGTCAGTATAGGTAGTCTAGTATTTCTATTACGTTAGTAGTATTCCCCGGTTACGCGCCAAGGAGAGGGCCTCTCCTCCGCCCCGCTCCCTTTTATGATTTCTAGGCAACTAATCCCCACCCCTACCCTATATCGCACTGCACTCGTACGAAATATCGGCCCCACCGATGCGAAAGGCACTTCGAGAATAGGATATGTTATTAAAACTAAATAAACGTCATATCTCCCCTTCTCACTTCTCACGCATACACGAAATATCGGTCCCACCGATACGAAAGCCAACAACTACAACCAATTTCTGCTGCTGTTTACATTGGGCCGCGGGTGGATCTCGGAGTTCCCCCCGCTCCAATGGCTCCGATGGCCAGAACACGGAAAATCTAAGGTTTTTCAAGGATGATTGCTGGAATAAGGAACATCTACCGGGGTAAATTCGTGGATTTGCAAGTCTCCACCAATTTCGGCGTCTCCAACGGAAAAGCGGGACTTGTTTGTCTGTTCTCAAATTCTGCTTAAAAAATGCGAATTTATATTAGGCCGCGGGGGGATCTCGGGTTCTTCTTCTTCTTAATGGTGGTGCCGGTGGTGGTGCTGCTGTTGTTGTTGGTGCTGCTGTTATTAGAGAGAGAGAGAGAGCGAGAGCGTAGGTCCTCAAGGGTGCCTAGTAGTTGCCATGGTCCGCCGAGTGTTCCGCCGTCTTGCTATAATTCTGGCGGTCACTACTGAAATACGACTATAAGGTCGAGTGGTACCTTTCCTGCTCCAATTGAACCCGAATGGTATGGGGGGCATGAGCAATCCGCTCAAAGAAGCCTCCAAACGTAATAGATGCTCGAACGAGTTGGGGGAAGTCATCCGCCAGCTGGGGCGGTTGTCACAGAGGCTGCCAAGTAGCCTCAGCGAAGAACATTTGGCGCAAGACATGACCGTGGCTATGAGGGGTCCTAGAACAAGGGCGTCGACGACTCCATGATATGGTCCGCGACCAGTAGGGCAATCAGGTCATTGATATAATCGAGGGAGTCGCCACGTCAGCACGAGCACTTCAAGCATCTCGAGACAAGGCCCTGGGGGGCAATCGTGACTCACAGAAGCCTGGCTACTCGCAGTATCGTCACTCTTGGAAGATGGTGATGCACTCATCCAGGAGCTCGAATATATATATATATCGAGACAAGTGCATAAGAAGGATATGGTGGCACTATCAGAGGGGGCTCAAGAAAATATAACAGAGCTCCCCCCTGGGGAGCTTCTCCCGTTCTTTGCCGACAACGACGGGGGTACCATACGAGATATTCTGTCAATGACGCTGGCATGGCTGCAAAAAGCAGAGGGGGTCCCCATCGAGTCAAATGGCACATTTTATAAGCACAAGTTACTAATAGAAAATCAAACCCCAATTTCCCGTTAGAGACGCTGAAATTGGTAGAGACCCGCAAATCCACGAAAATCGTCGAGTTTATAAGTGAAAACTCGCTTTTCCAGCAGCCATCCTAAAAACCTTGTATTTTCCGCAAATTTTCCGTATTTCTGACCATCGTAACCGTTGAAATGGGGGGAACCCCGAGATCCACCCACGGCCTAATATAAATCGCACATTTTATAAATAGAAGTCGGCAACAGAAATTCAAGCCCCAATTTTCGGCTGGAGACGCCGAAATTGGTGGAAACCCGCAAATCCACGAAAGTTAATGTTGCTTTTTCGAGCAGCCATCGATTGTCCGTATTTCTGTCTATCGGAAGGTTATTGAAATTGGCTTCGATATTGATATAAATATATTGAAGGGATGCCCCACCAAACCTCCAAATAAAGAAAGATGATAGGTGGCAAACCATTGGTTCTCAAGAAACTCCCATTATACGAAAGATGATGGATAGCCAAAAATCCAGTAGGTGGCCAATCTGATATAAAAAACCCCTGAAAGGAGTGACTTGATCCCGAATAAGAATAAAATATAAATGACAACTCCAAGAGGATCGCAAATATTCAACCCTAAATGATGATTCATCAAAAAGCTTCATAAGCCCCAATCTAACTAATTCAAGAGAGGTGGATAGTAATTGAAAAAATCTGGGGAAAAGATGATGTCTGAACAAAGACACCACCAACACAAGCCCATATCAAGCAAACCATTCTATACCCTAGGTCCAAAATTCATCAAAAAAGTCAAATATCTTATTTGTAGTATAGTAATCCTACACAAAGACCATCCTCTCGACGACAAAATAAAGAAGAACTGAATCTAAGACACGGAAGATCCACTATCCTAAATATAATGATCAATATATGATTTACACCTAAATATAGGCCTATAAGGGGTCCTACCCTCCACGTGATTTACGCGTAAAAATGGACCTGTAACGGAATCGGACATATTATAGGCCCCTTTTCATTATATGTGATTATATATAACTACATACGACTATTATTCAACCAATAACAATAAGACTATTACATCTACTTCCATTAAACAAACCCATATTACATAACTCGGAATCATTAATGCGCAGAAAAGTTACAGAACTAAAAAAAAAATACAACGCACATATAATACCTATAGCAAAAAAGAGGCAAAAGGGCTTGAGCCCCATATCAATTTATAATATACAATATGTACAAGTTCCATAGTATATATATCTGACAAATCTAGACCTCAACGTGCTCACGTTCGACCGTTAATTACTATAATATATAATATTTCTATATAAACTATACGATTATATATATATCGTGCCATAATTCGTAATCATATGTAAATTTACAGACTACAAGTTGAAAGCTAAAATTATAGAAAATGAAATTAAATAAATAAGTTTCCCCGAGAAAAGTAGTTCTTAATTCTATTAGCCTAAAAATTAGAATAATATATCAAAAGAGAAACTACAAACTACCCCCGCCGGCCCTTTGAATCCGGAGCCAAACTTCCAGACGAAGCCTATAAATCTTATAAATTAGCGAACTACGAATTTTAAAATATTCTAAAAAACAAAATAAAAAAGAAATTTTTTATCAAGATCGAAAAAGAAATACACGCTACTCTTAATCTCTATCATCCACACCTAATAGACGTATCAAATCATGATATATTATTATTAGAATATATAGATCAATATATCGTATAAAATAATATATATTCCTAAATAAATTATACCAAATATCCATATTTATGAATTTGTCCGAATATATAAAATTATACGATATATATATATATGTATGAGCCTAAATAAATTAATTATACCTTCGAAAAATAAATAATTAGAAACAAAAGATATGAATCAATATTATATATTTATTTGAATACCGATATATATCTAACCATATATACTATATCTTACTCTATCTCAACTATATTTGAATTAATTGACACGATTTTGACATATATGTACTTTTATAGTGATAAACCACCTATTCGGCACAAACGAAGTCATCGAGGCCTTGGGGTATAAGACTTTACAAACCCCCCCCGCATCCCATTGCCGAGTTTATGGCGTCAAGCAAAATACTCATTGTTTCGTGCTTACTACATAGTGATCGGGATTTAAAATATCGGAGACGAATCATAGTTTCCCCAAAAGATTCTTGACCCCGAATACTAGATGACAATGGCAAACCCAGTCGCTCAAGTAACTATGATCCAAACTACGGAGCGGACAAGTGGTACTAGTCTACCCCGCAAAACCATAACCTAAGCAAGATATGACTCCGAACAGTAGGTAGGTGGTCAAACCTTCAACATTAGGGTTTGGGATGATGATACCAGACAGCATAGACATCCATAAGACCACGACAACCAATGACATAAGTGCATCGGAGGGTTTAGAGTTTAGGGTTCATAGTTTAGGGTATAATACTTCTTCCATCAGCATTTAAAAGCATTAGTATTGTACATAATCCACCATATATATATATATATATATATTTAATATAATATAATATAATATTATATGATATTATATTATATTATAAATTATAATATATTATAGTATTTTATATATATCTAGCCATGTCCTCTCTTCGAAAATTGTAGGTCAATCATTTAAAAAGAATTCTAGACAAAAACGACAATATCTTATGATTCGTATTCTTTTATCTCTATTTGTGATTCGGCGCTAGAATCCCGCCTCTTGCGGAACTTGTCGGCATCCAGAGCGAGGCGCCTCAGAGCCGTCTTTTTCTGGTGCAATTAACGGCTTAGGGTTTAGGGAGCCTTCTGCTACAGATATGATGCGGTGAATCGCCAACTTGAGCATAGTATATCTCCTCTTCCGGGAATGCAAGTGCTACCAGCGCTCTTTCAAAATGCAGAATCGACTAGTGCTCCAGGGTCGATTGCAGATTGCAGTATTATAGGGGCCTTTTTCATTAGAATAGAACATTTTGGGGGCCATTATACCATAATTAGAATAAGGAACCCCCGCAATCGTAGCAGGGTGAGCTAGTTCTTCAGACAAGTGGACGTGCACGGGACCGGAAGTAATGCACTCTTTGAGCCACGGGTTTTCAATTTCACACGCTTACATGCTCTTATTCTGGGGGATAGTTAGGATCCGAAAACGAAGTCCAATGAGTTCCCAGCAACATGAGCTCGAGTTTTAGGGCGCAGCGCTTCTATTCTGGTAGCGTGACTCTTCTTTCTCCTATATACTGTGCTGCGCAAATCAACAGCGAATGTCATGTTCAAAGGGCCAAAAGATGATGATGCCATGCCAGGCACACCGCCGCCATACTCAGCCGCACTTTGCGGATTTTTCTCTAAAGCTCCATCCACCGCCGAACCATTTCGGGAGATGCAGTGCAGCAGATGCAGACAAAAACGACAACTGCCAGTCGGGAATGCGAACCGAACTGAAGTCGTCGTCACACTGCCGTTTTCGTCCTCCTAGAACCTCTCTCGTTGTTGTACCGCGTTGCAAGCTGTTGCTGTTTGCTTGCGTTTCGCCTTTGCTTCGGTCACACTCCTATTGGTTGTGTTGATCTTATTGTCTCTATCCCTCCCTGTTTCTCTCTTCTGTCCGTCCGTCCGTCCGTCTCTGCGTCTCTTCGTCTCTGTGTCTGTGTCTGTCTCTCTCTCTCTCTCGCGCTCGATTGCGCGTGTCTCTGGGTGCGCTCGTAGAGGGGGCCTGCTGCTGTGCCGTTGTCGTCGTTGCTTGTTTGTTGGAATTCTTGTCGCCTTGTTGTTGTTCTTGGTATCCTTGTTGTGGACATGTTCTCAACAACTTATTGTCAGAGCTGTCGGTTTTGCCCGCGTGTTTGGCGATGCGGTTGTGATGTTCGTTGCTGTGGCAGTTGTTACTGTTGGTTGTGGCAGTGGTGTTGGTGCCAGTGCTGCCATTGCATGCCCGCTGCTGCTGCTGCTGATGCGCATGATGATGGCGATGATAACAAGGGTAAACATTTTCCCGGCTTATACCGGCAAATCATCATTGCGGGGAGCGGGAGCATCACATCAAGCCGTGGTATCGGCAAGAACACGTTTACCTCTGCTCATCTGCGGCTTGCCTGAGGCCTGAGTGCAGAGCTTCAACTCTTCAACCGATAAAGAATCGGAGCGACGCGGACGCATCTGTCTCTCCTGGCTGCCAGGAAACAGATCCACAACTGTGATAATTACTCCAAATCTGCGGGAAGGTGCTGCACAGCGTAAGAAGGCAGCAGCGCATTAACATGCATTAGCAATCACCTGCCTGTAGCAAAGAAGCACCGGATAAACAAACAGCGGGAACCATAGCCGCCAAAGCTTTTCTAGGTTGGAAGTCAGCACCCACAGTAAGCGACATAGTGAGACATACGCAGAAACGTCACAAGAACAATCAATGCAACATCAGTGAGTAAGCCCAGTACGGAGGATCCTTGAACAGCAGTTTGCACTGCACCGAATGTCCTAAAGAAAGGAACAAGTGTAGGAACATGATGGTCGTGAAATGAAACCGCTACAATACGGCTTTTGGCAAGCGATGCAGCAATGTCTGATAGATGTATGATAGTAAAGGTCTTGTAGCAGCTAGTATGATACGAAGTCGCAGTCAGAAAAGAGGTCGAGTACAGTAGCAAGAAGTGGCTGAAGTCATGTATCAGCCAAATGGAACAGAGTGCTGATGCTACTACGACCGCAGCATTAGCGTCAGCCAGAAGGATACCAACAGTGTGCGATACTCGTTCCACCAATCTTTTAAACTTTACAGCACAGCCAAGTCGGAAAACCCAGAAAGCCCTAGACCCTAAATCACAGAAACCCCCCTCTTACCACGAGCCTTGCAACTGCGAAGATCCCCTGCAAAGTTTGTGCACAACATCACGGTTTAGGGGTCAGGACTGAGCCTCAGATGCCGTCATCCGGCTCCGGTTGTGCCTCAGAACTGTTGCAGTTGGCTTCGTGAATCTCTACACTGAACTTTGAGACCTTTTCTGCCAGAGCGAGATGATTTTGGGGTTTAGGGTAGAGGGCTTTGCGTGCATAGGGTGTTGGATCTAGTGCTTGTGGATTTTGCTGGGCTTCTAGGGCTTTGGAGGCTTTTTTGTGATGTCGGCTGCGCCTGGTTTAAGATTTGTGTGCGCAGCTGCGCAAGTGTGTAAACTAAGGGACACTGCCCGGGCATTCGTGCAGGTTTGCAGGATCTGGCTCAGGGTCCACGACTCTAAGGCTGGCTAGTCCAAAAAGCACAGCCCTTAATTGCCGGCTTTGCTTCAATAAGACTCATGTAGGGCCCATGTAGGGGCCTGAAACGTTAGAATGAGATGGTTGGAGTCTCTCACAACATAGCTTGATGCGGACTACACCGTGCCCGCACATTCATCCCCAGCAGCTGCTGAATCCTGTGACGGTCCACATCCAACTAAACAGACCTCTGGCCAAAAGGTTTCTGGACCCTTGCTAACGACCTGCAAGGGCCCCGAAGGGGTGCCTCTTAGGTTTGGGAACCATCCAGGTCCCTGTTAATCAGCCCAGGCTGTATGGGGCCTGCGGGGACATTGCAATTCGGTGGAGGATCATCCGACTCCTTTGGAACAGAGCAGCGGCCCAAGCACTTGATGCGACAATGCCAAAACCCAAACGGTCGACATCCATCGACGGCCCTCACAACGACGGTCTTCCAACTCCTACTGCTGAACAGAAGACCTGACGACCAAGCCTTCAACCTCCAAGCCCCTCTTCGAAATGCCCCAAGCACTCAGCCCTAAGCCAGGTGCCCTCGCCTTTTCGCGAAGCCACCGCACACCTGCGACTCCGGCGCCTCTTTCGTGTAGCTCCATTGCCTCCGGCTCCAAAGTCGCTCTCCACGTTGCTTAGGGTTTAGGGTTTTGGGGCTTATAGGCATATAGGGCTTTAGGGCTTAGGGCTTTAGGGTTTTAGGGTTTGGACCCCGAGCTTCCAAGCCTTTGTTGCCTGTAGAGAGCGCAGGGTTCGAAGGCTCGGCCTCAAGCACGGAAACCGGCCAAGCATCAACGACTAAATTTCATCAATCCCCAGATGCCAGCATAGGCTTAAACTCTATTGGGCTATCTGACCCCAAGCCGGATGTATACAGTCCTACCCTAACCCTTAAACCCTAAACCTGCAACCCTAAACCCTAAAACCCTAAAACCCTAAACCCTGATACCCTAAGCCTCCTCTTCCGCCGTCGTAAGCCTCACATGACACCTAGCCTTTCAAAGCGAACCGCAAAGCACCAAACACCCTGAACCCCCATAGATCCCTTAGAGAACCCTTATTGTAGTAACCCTTAGTTTAGGGGTTTATAGGGTCTTGGATGGCCTAGGAGATTGGGATTCAGTAACGAGAGGCTTCGTCCTTAGTGTTCAGAGCTGTATCGGGTTTGGAGGGTAGGGTTCAGGGTTTGGGTTCAGAGTTTATAGAGTTTAGACCCTAGGATTTCAGGCCTTTAGGGCTCTGGGATGAAGGGGAAATCAAGCGTGCAGTGCAGCGTGTGCCTGTAGTAGATCTTGTCGCCCTGCACGTTAGTTGACTGCCACTTCACCCTAGCCTCACAACATCAGTCATAGAGGAGCTTTGCAGGTTCGGTTTGCAGGGCTTCAAGGTTTAAAAAGGGTTTGGGGCTTGGAGTTTGGGGCTTAGCTAGGGTTTAGGGCTTAGGGTTTGCGGTTTGCAGGGTTTAGGACTGGTTTAGGGATTAGGGCTGCGGTTTAGCGGTTTAGGGCTTCAGGCTTCAGGGGATCGCACGAGTTCTTGCTGTTGATGTTTTAAATCTCTCGATGTGGCGGTTCAATCCATCCAGGGTTTGGAAGGCAGGATGTCAGGCCTTGCTGTTGGGGCTTTTAATAAAGGGGCCTTAATAATTAGAATAGGGTTTTGGGGCCCATTATACTATGATTATAATAAGGAACCCCCCAAAATAGTCTTGGTAATTATTTAGGCACCTATATTATATAAAGCTTAAGCAAGGGCTGTGGCAGGGTGTTTCGGGCTTGTATGTGGGATTTACAAAGCTCGTGTCTCACGCAAAGCATGCTAAATCCGAGAACCCCTTACGTGATCCTCAACTTGACCCGGAACCCGCTCTTACAAGCCGCAAGTCCCAACTCCTGAATCCTAACGCGCTAAACACCCCAAGCCCTCAACCCCAAACCCGAGCTCGACGAGCGATTTTTTCCTGGAGGCCCTAAATCCCAAAACTAACCATACCTCAGGGTGGGGTTGAACGGCTTTCCAGAGCTGATTAGCTGCAGGTGTTACCGACAGCCCATTGGCTTGATAAACTGGTAGGAATTTTTGGGCTGAGGCTTACTGGGTTTGGGGATTGATAAGCTTGTTCAATTTTAATCAAGGTTTTATGCTTCAAGCGTGCAGGTGTTGATAATCTGTTCGTTTTGGGTTTAGGGCTTCAAAAAACCCTAAACCCCTAAACCCCTAAAGCCCTAAGCCCTAAAAACCCTAAGCCCTAAAACCCTAACCCCTAAACCCAGAGGCGTAAAGGCAAAGGACCGAGGACTTCGGTTCCCTGCAGCCAGGGATCGGTCCGGGGGACAGAGAAAGCCCATCTCGGCAGGGAGCCTCAGGGGTTCAGGGCTTAGGCCCAGGCTTTATTTGGGTCGTTGTCAAAATTATGGTCCCTTTTTGGGTACCCTAAACCCTAAGCCCTTTTTGGTTACCCTAAACCCTAAACCCTTTTGGGGTACCCTAAATATTAGGTGCCGTACTATAATAAGGACCCAAAAAGGGACCATAATTTTGACAACCACTCATTTACGGTTAAGGGACTTAGAGCTTACAGGGGGTTCAGAGCGTAGGCCCAGGCTTTAGGGTTAAGGGATCTGGAGCTTACAGGGTTTAGGGTTCAGGGATCATGGGTTTAGGGTTTAGGGTTAAGGGATTTAGAGTTTAGAGCTTACAAGGTTTAGGGTTCAGGGATCATGGGTTTAGGGTTTGAGGTAGGGCTTAGGGTTAAGGAATTTAGAGCTTACAGGGTTTAAGGTTCAGGGATCGTGGGTTTAGGGTTAAGGGATCATGGGATTTTGCAAAAAGGCTGTCAAGAAGGTAAATATGCTTGTATCTTGGTTTGCTTTACTATGTCCCTTGATCCTCTAGTCTAGAGCCAGCGGAATGGAGTTGCTGGCCTCTACAGTGAAGGACCGAATGAAAACCCCAACACCCTAAAACCCTGAAGCCCTGAGGCCCTGGAGACTAAACCCTAAGCTCCTACGCACGATGTAAACCCTATATAACTGCCCTGTACAAGGTCTTTGTCTGGACTTTGAAGTAACCAGAGAGAAAAAAGTACAGACTTTCATGTCCTCATGGTTCCTTTAAGGAACAGGTACCAAAAGTATTCAAGTATGGTACTCCAAACCCACGTTGTGAAGCATCCTAATGCCCCCAAACCCGTCTCTGCAAGACTGCCTTCGCCGGCACGCCGCACTGCTTGCTCTGGGGCAGCTTCGGCGAGGTCGTCCGAAGGTACCTTAGGGTTTAGGGGTTTAGGGTTTAGTGGGAACGTTCGAGAAATGAGGAGAGTTGTGCAGAACTGCATCTCGCGAAAAGCAAAGACTACCAAACTCTAGTATGATCATTGCTATTGCCCTTCAAATTTAATTTATGATTGCTATCTGCTATTCTTTACTGTTATCTTTTTGTCTCGCATACAATCATGTATTCCATAATACACTTTGGTTTCTATATATTGTGACACAGGTGAAGAAAAACAACAAACTCTCTCACTGAGATGCATTAGCACTGCACTCTGGCGCACGTGGGTAGTAAATAACGGCCTCCGTCGGACCAAGGTGGTCTCTAATTCTAAAATGGGCAGCCCGTCCATTCTTAAATATACTGCCTAGACCCTCCTTCAACCCTCTACTAGACCCTAAATGCCAACTATTAGGGACCATATACCCTATTTGAGGGTACAAGGAGGGTCCTGGTTTGCAAGACAGTCCAGCTTATCAACTTAAGCCTGGGAAGGCTCGCAAGGCCAATAGCCGTTTGTGTTATCATCCCTGACGTGACTGCCGTCGCTCTGCGCGCTGAATGCCTGGAAGCCAACTGAGCGGTACTTAGCCCCGAACTCTCCATTATGCTTGTATTATTATAAGGAAGCCCCTAAAATAGTATAGGTAATATTAAGGCCCCTATATTAGAATCATAAGTCCCGAAGTTGAATCTGGTTCATTGCTCCCCAGCCTGAAGGATTTCGGGTTTATACGGGCTTCAGGGTGAAGGTTAAAGTTGATCCCAAAGCAAGAAACCTCAGGAAGATCAGAATGGCTCGGTGATGGTTTCTACAATTCTCTACAGCTTGAGGTATAAGCTTGTTGTAAACGTTCCGAAACCCCAAACCGTGAACCGTGATCACAGCTGCCGGCTTGCAAGAATCATGGGCCTAGACTGCAATCATAAGCCATTTCTATAGGAGCAAAAGGATTCAGCTTTAACAATATAAACGTAACAAAACTGAACCTGAAAACCTTACACGAAGCCGATTAAACCACGTCAGTATGACCCTAAACCCTGTGCCCCGGAAACACCGTACAAAACACGAAGAAAATCCGGAGGGAGGAACTGGGCCGGCAAAAGCACCCGGTGGTCGCTGGATGCTCCCGCGGCCTGCAAAGCGGAGCGATTTCGGGGCTTCTGCTTGGAAAAGAAATCGTAGGCTTAGTACAGGGTTTGCTGGTTTTAAAGGGATTTTAGAGGGCGTCCTGTATGGTTTGTGTAGCATTGTTGAAAGGTTTGACAGGGTTTTGACAGGGATTCGGGGTTTATAGGGGGTTCGGATTTTGCGGTTTGTGTGCTGTCAGTGTTTCATGAGTTTGTGTTTTTGGGCTATGGTTGTTCAGGCTCTTGGGTATTCGAACTTGAGGGTCGTGGGGTTTGCAGCTGTGCGGTTTAGAGGTTGGTCTCTGGCTTTTCGTAGCTAGATGGATGGATGGATAGACAGATAGACAGGTAGACTGGTGGACAGGTAGAGAGAGAATGCAGACAAACGTACGTGTGTGTATATATATATATATATGTGTGTATATTACAAGCCAAGCAACCTATAGTTGTAATAAAATTTAACATAATGTAGCATAATGTCACATAACATAATATAATGTGATATGATGTAATGTGGTATAATTTAATGCAGTATAATGTAACATAGTATAAGATAATACAATGCAGTGTTGTATAACAATCAAACCAACCTTCAGTTATATTATACATATATAAACATATGTGTATATATGTATATGCTCTATGTATACATACATACATTACAAATTATATATATATATATACAAATACAATAAAGGTTTTGTTCTTGTTTTCTGTGTTGTATGGATTTGGGCTTCAGCGTGTGTAGCATGGAAGCGTGAGCAACGGAGAACAACTTCTCCTCATAATCCCTGTATTCGTACAAAAGGTTCTTAAAGTAGACATCAGAACCCTATTCCTACCTTTAATTAGTAGGGAATGGAAGAATGGTAGTCATAGTAGTTTGAATTGTACCCCATTCCTCCATTCCCTACTAACCAAAGGTAAGTATTCTGTCTATCGAGGCCCCTACCACAAACCAGGATAAGACCCCTGTCCACTTGCCTTTGGATGCTCGAGACACGGTTGATGATTTAAATCCTGCATTACCTTCATGACCCTAGATTATGGGAGTTTTGGCATATTCCTTATTACGGGTACTGCAGGATTTAGATAATCAACCAAAGGAGCTTCTTGTGGCTCTGGGGGGTTCAGAAGGCTCTGTGTCAGAGCCTTTTCGGTCGTGGAGTTGGTTTACAGTTGAGTCTAGGATAGCATAGAGTTTGAGCCTAGGCTGTAGGATGTCAGGGCCTAGGGTTTAGAGTAAGGGTCTTGGTCATGAGCTTAGACTTTTGATTTTGGGGTTTGGGGTTCGGATTTTGAGTTTAGGGTTTAGGGGTTTGCGGGTTTTGGCTGTTGAGTTTACGTTGTGGATGTTGCCGGATTCCTGCGTGGTATGGCGTCATGAACTGCATGGCATCGTGGCTAAGGCAAGGCATTTGTGGGGAAGTTTGCAGGACTTTTTGGCCCAGATCGGTTCCAGGCATGCTTTTACGCAGGGGAACAAATGCTTGCGCTTTTCAGGGTTTAGGGTTTAGGGTGTCGGGTTGAGGGTTTAGCTGTCAGGTGCTGACTGTTTAGGGTCTGCAGCCGACAAGACGTGAGACGAACCAGACGACATCAGGTGGTGCTTTGCCTGGGGAAGCTTAGGGTCTCGGGTTGATAGTCAAGCTTTTAGAGCAAGGGGTCTTGGTCCCTCAACGCCAAACCCTCCAAGCTACAATGCTCAACCATTAGTCCCTAAGCAAGGACCGTCAAAGCTGCAAATGTCGACACTTGATCAAACTAATATAGGGCCCTAAATCACTGGGGACTCCTTATTGTACTTACACTATAGTGGGCCCCAAAACCCTATCCTAGTTATTACGGCCCCTGTAGTAAGTCCCAACAGCCTGCAATCCCACAGGAAGGAGCCTCGGCGGACGAACGGTACGAGCAGCTGTGATGGCCGGCGCCCCAACATGGAATCCCAAAGATGGATTCGTATCCAAGCGGGCGGGGAGTACGTGGTTCGCAATCGCTTCCCTTTCTGCCCCTGATACTCTTATCGTACTTTGTATGGACAAAAAAAGCTCTTGTCTTCAACCTTCAACCCCTAAAATCGTCGTCTCCAGTAGAGCTCATGGAACCTTCGCGATGGGGATACTCCGGGAGCACCCGAGGCGTGC
Organism: Symbiodinium sp. clade A Y106; assembly: GCA_003297005.1. Lineage (NCBI taxonomy): Eukaryota > Dinophyceae > Suessiales > Symbiodiniaceae > Symbiodinium > Symbiodinium sp. clade A. The sequence continues at coordinate 11,981 of BGNK01003775.1, read as the reverse complement.
TTGCGGAGTAGACCCGAAACCATGAGCCAGTCCACCCGAATCATGCCGATCGCTGAGAGGTTTCGTCTGTGAAAAGATCCGTGATTCGGGTGTGAGGTCGGGGTTTACCGGCTAGGACTCAAATCCTACAAACCTGACTTTTCCCGGATGGGATTGAGGTCGGACTCTCTGTTGTTAGATCCCCAAATTTCTGGCAGCGACTGAGAACATTGATGTAAGCTATGCGTCGTGTTTTTAAGAGGCCGATGAACGAAAACACCTGTGTGAAAGCCGAGACACTGCAACAAACCGTTAACTCCTAAACCATAAACCCTGTATTCCTCTAAGCGGTAGCTACAGTACCCCAAAATAGTTAAAGGTAAACCTTAAACCCAATGTGCCCCAAAACCTACCTCAACTTGACCCATCCGCGCAAATTCGCAGGTAAAGGCTTCGAACCTTCGTTTTCGGGTTGCTTCAGGTGTCTTTTTTGGTTTTTTGGTGCAGCGGCTGTCTCCCTGCAAGCCATATCCTTGCCTGAAGCCCTAAGAAGCCCAAGTAGCTGCAGTAATTATGGCGTTTTGCGGAGTCTAAGGGAAGCATACAAACCATGGAACTTCAAAGTTCTTGGGCGTGAGCTAAAGACGAAAACAGAGCCGTGAACGGTACAATGATCCCGTAAACCTTCATCTCTGAACCCTAGCCCTAGGAATGGCGAACCTTAAGCCACAAGCCCTAAACCCTGCATCGTACAGACTGTCGGGTTCAGATGTGTGTGTGTGTATATATACACATGTATATGTGTAGATAGATGAATGTATATCTAGATGTACACACCTAGCTCAGACATATAGAGAACGGTCGTGAACGTGCATACTACGTATATATATATATAGATAGAGATTTATTGAGAGAGTTACACACACATATATATATATATATATGTGTAGATATATACATGTGTCACTACACATCCCTAAACCCAAAACCCGAATTACATATATATATATATATATATATATATATATATATGTACACATGTATGCATATATACACACATCCAGTACTCCATAGAAAACCCTCACGTAAGCTTGCAGGGGCCCCAAAGCCGGTGAGACTTGTACTACTTCCCTTCCGGCTGCACACTGATCCAAACTAGGGGCTTAGGATTTAGGGTTTAGTTAGGTTAGTTAAGGTTTAGGGGTTTAGGGTTTAGGATTTAGGGTTTAGGTTCGTTAAGGTTTCGGGGTTTAGAGTACCCTCAACCATAAGCCCGATCAGATTTAGGTTTTTGGGGCTTGGAACTGTTTGAATTGGAGCTAATGCCGCAGTACAGAATCGAAAGAATACCCCTAAACCATAGACGCTAAACCCAAAACTCCAAATGCAAACCCTTTTGGCATAGTGAAAAATAGCACGAATCCCAAAGCCTCAAGAACGAGGTAATGCAGCCGGAGAGATTAAACACTGAGAGTCGCATGGCATCACCAAGGCTTCGGCTAGCACTCAAGGCTCGAGACATGTAACCCTTATACCCTGAAGCTCTAGACCCCAAACGCCAAGAAAACCCCGTGACGGTGGCTCGACCTGCCTTCTCCCTTTGCCTGAAGAAACAAAAGCTCTTAGTCTTCGCATGAAGCTGGATCATGAAGGTAGTCTGTACTCCGGCGACTACAGCAACCTTACCGTTACTCTCCCAACCTTTCTGCTGATACTCCCGCTGCCTGTGCCGTCTGCACTGTTTCTACGGACGACTACGATGAGCAACACGAGTGTTGTGGCGGGATCTCTTGCTGGACTCGATTCAGCGTTCTAGTGGTGTAGGCGTGGGCCGCTGTCGCGGCAGGTCGTTTTCCTCGTGGAATACACAAGGATGTGGTCGCCCCGCTAACCAAAACGACCTCTGTGATCACAGCCCCTGAAGCAGCAATTTCGTAGCTAAGCCTCGCTTGCCGGGTCAAGTGGCTGCGTGATGCTACAAGCCGACCTAGTTGCCTGTACAGTCAACGGACTGCATTACGACGAAAGCTAGCTGCTCGATTCGGTACGTCTTTGCTTAATCTACTATATATGCCATACTACATGTTCTATATTTGCCGTTATGATCTGTTATATTGCAACAAAAAGAGGAAATCATGGTATATACTATAGACACTGAATATTGAGTGTTTTATGTGTATTCTCACTGGCAGGAGCGAGAACCCATCGTCGAGGACCCTTCACCGGGGAGACCTATTCACGCAAGCTCCATGCTGAGCTCTAAAGTTCCCTGTCACAGTCTTTCTCTGCAATTCGGCCTCCACTAAGGGTACGATAAGGGTTGAGAGTTTGGGGCTTTAAGTCAGCCTGGTGATGCTTCATGCAACCTTTTTAAAAATCTTCGAATTCGCGTATATCTCTCCGAAGACTGGAGAAAGTCCAGATAATACCGGCCCCCTTAACCCTACACCTTTAAACCCAACACTTCGGGCTTGTTGAACTCCCAGTGAAGGCGAGACTGGGGAGTTTCAAAGAAATCATGCAGAGGCCTTCAGAATTAGTTAGAGTAGAATAGGGCTTTGGGGTACCCATAGGCCTCATAGTAGTTCCTTTTGGGGGTTCATATTTAGAATTCTATAAGGTAATCCCCAAAAGGAACCACCGTAGCTCCCTCTTCGGTTACCTTGTACCTATAGTTTCCATTGTAGTTCCTTTCTTTGGCTTAAATATATAATTAGGACCCTATAAGGTAACCCCAAAAAGGAACTACAATGGAGACTACAGGTAGGGTCTTAAATCGGTTAAACCAAAACAGGAACCACACGGAGACTAAGGTATATACTTGCATTTAGGAACCCTGAGGAATAGTCTGACTAATCATGCAAGTGCCACTGCAGGGGACAACATTGCGTGATGGTAAATAGCGCAGCCATCTTTACAAGGACGCCGCATAACTATGGTGCCATTGAAAGAAGTCCCCAATGCACCTGAAAACACAGTCTCAATATACCTTTAGAGCACCTTGTGCCAACTACAAAATCCGGAAATCCTCTACCTAAACCCTAAGCCTCAACCCATGTGAGCTTCTTACGGTGCTGAACTTCAGGAACCTGCACCACAGTCACCCGAAAGTACCCACATGGCACAGGCTTTAAGGTTTGGCTTGGGGGTTCAATATTCTTGATACTCGAATTTTAAGGCGTAAGGAGCTTGAGGGTTTGGGGTGTATTTAGAGTGGTGCGGGCTTAAGGTGCAGCGATTTGGGGTTAAGCGGTTCAGCGTGCAGGAAGAGATACTGGGGCGGTTTGGCCTCCATAGACCGCTCCCGTCGGGATGTTCACCGGTTTCATTGCTCTTCAGCAGCTTTGATTAACATGACGATCATGGCAACTCGCGCGAATGACCACGTAGATGCAAGAACAATCTTCGGACTTTGGCTGATTCGAATTAATATGGTCTTGAAAGCGTGTCGGATTATGGACCTTCTTATACATCTGAAAAAGTCTATAAGGCAGGGGCCTTAATAATTAGAATAGGGTGTTGGAGGATTTTATAGCATAGTTATAATAGGGAAGCACCAAAAAATGGCCTTGGTCGGTATCCTTCTCCGGACGTCAACCTTCGGATCGCAGCGACGCGCTGCCTTTTGAGTCTCTGTTGTTTGTGGCTCATTGCTGTGAGCCTCGGAGTTGAGGGGCCTAGATTCACCCTCGGCTGAGGCCCCGAGAACCTCAGCGAAGGTACGAGACTCTGCTCTTTGGCTTGTTTTGGTTTAGGATCTCTATAAAGATATGGGATAAAGGTTTCAGAGGCTCTTGAGTTTAGGACTTCTATAATCGGAATGGGCCCTTTGATGGAGCATGGAAAAATAAGATGCGCTGCTGTGTTGTTGCAGAGTCTTCAGACTGGAATCTGTCCCCACAACTGTTCTGCCTCCGCTCATCTGTGCTGTGGTTCTGTGCATGCTGCTCCTGTGCCTGTCTGGCACTCAATGATGGTCCAGTTGATCGTCCGCTCTGTCGTAGGCCAACTGAAAGACTTAAGATCTTGCAGATTTGATGCGGTTCTGCTGCCGGATAGTGGCAATCCGACAGGACGGGTGTCACACTCGCACGGACGCCGTGGTATGTAACAAAAGCTCCAAACATTTCTGTTAAAAATTAGGGTGGTGAGCCCACCACCACTGCCTCGGTAATTGTACCGAAGCTGCACCGAACTGGTGGAGGAGCAAAGGGACAAGACAAGAGTCATCAGGCCAAAGATTTCGGAACAAGCTCCCCGGGCCTATACCGGAGCCCAAGATAATTTAGTAGATTGCCAGGGAATTCTCTGAACTCTCAAGGCGCAGCCGAAAGCAGGAGTGGATTGACGGACAACTGGTCAGTTCATCCCATATTCTGCGTTTTAGGGTTTAGGGTTTAGGGTTTGGGCAACTAGGGGTACCTACCTCCCGCTGAGGCTGCTAATTGTTCAGCGTGGCTTATGCCCATGTTGCAGCCGGCATCCAAGATGAAATGGGGGCACCCTGAACCAACAAATCTCGATTCCCGAACCGCTTTTTTATTCCCTCGTGCCTCAGTCGTGAGCGGATGGACTCCGTCTCACTCTGATCTTTTGTGGCGAGGCTTTAAGCCAAGGCCACTCGCTTCACTCGGCTTCAGCAGCCGGTGCTGTANTTTTTTATTCCCTCGTGCCTCAGTCGTGAGCGGATGGACTCCGTCTCACTCTGATCTTTTGTGGCGAGGCTTTAAGCCAAGGCCACTCGCTTCACTCGGCTTCAGCAGCCGGTGCTGTACACATCATGTGCATCTCCAGCCTGGTTCCGGCCAGAGACGAAAAACGAACCATGTCGACTTCACGCAGTTTAGCCTCTTCCTTTTGGCTAGCCCAGACTTGCCGATCAGCACCACTGCACCTGAGCGCACAGTGCCTCCTGGCAGCGTCGTCCGCCTTGTCATTCAAACGTCTGCAGTCCTCGGCATTGTAGCCCTCCGGCGCGCACCAGCGGGGCCGCTTGCCGTGTGAAGGCACCCAATGTAGAGAAACACGGATGCCACGACGTCGAATGTTGTTAATTGCAGTTTGGGCTCGCTGGGCAAGTAGAGGGAGGCAACACGAGCTGGGAGCGAAGACGGCCTTGATAGCGGAATCACAGTCCACAAACACAGTGATCTTTCTAGGGCCTCGAGCACACAAGACCAGAGTCTCAAACAGCACAGTTAAAGCCAAGAGCTCCATGCGGAACGGTGTCTGGTCTTCCTGCTCGTCGGCATCCGCATAGCTGAAAGAGGGCCTCTCAGAAACCACTGCGAAGGAGCCAATGTCGTGCTGCGAGCTGCCATCGGTTGCCAGCATCATCTCATCAGGCGAAGAATCACAAGCTTGTTGGAGCATGTCTCGCAACGTCGGCCCTGGCGGTTTGTTGACTCGCGGAGCAGGAGGAAACTCTCTCAAAGGGGCCCCACACAGCCTCTCCTCAACTCGGTTAGTAGGTGCCGGCACTTCCGGTCGCTCGCCCTGTAACGCCGGGCACGTCCACAGCAAGTGGGCGCGGCTCGGCCATTTCTTTCCACACATACAAGCCACGTCTTCTGTGACTCGAAGACGTGTCGCATGAAACCAAGCTTGGCCCGCAGTCGCCATCGCTGCACGGCGATCGGCCAGTGACCCTGCGCGGTAGACGGACTGGTGTCCGGCAAAAGCAAAGCGGGTGCCCGGGGTAGGCATTGGGAGGCTTAAACCAACCGCTAGGGAAGGGTCGGGTCTATGCAGGGACCTAGCAATTCGCCCACATGCAAATGTGGCTTGGAGTTTGTGGTGATCGACAAGCCATCCACGAAGCACTGCTGGGGAATCATTTCCTAAGTGATAGAACCGGGCTTGACCATAGTCATCGCGTCGCGTGATGGTCCTAGCATGCGGGTTCAAATGCCATCCCAGTCGACGAAGAACCTGGTTAGCTGCAGGGAGTCCATTGCACCTGCCAGCCTGGATTTCCGCCAAGGTGAGGGACTCAGGCAGCTCACCCACTGAGGTCAAGAGCCGTTCAGCCGCTCGCAAAGCCGACCAGTCCGACAGCCAATGTACATCAAGCTCCCATCCGAGCACTTGGCCAACCAGGATGCGTGGAGCTTCCTGGGTGAGGCTTTTCTGGAAAGCAAATCGCACTGAACAAGCAACTTTCTCTAAGATGCTAAGGTCCGGGAGAGCGACTCCAGCCGCCCAAAACATCGCAGGAAAGATCAAGGACTTAAGAAGACGAGCTTTAACATCAAGACTGAAGCCTGTGTTGGCTGCAAGGCGGGCTCGCACCTGCAACTTTTCCAGACTCAGCTTNGACGAGCTTTAACATCAAGACTGAAGCCTGTGTTGGCTGCAAGGCGGGCTCGCACCTGCAACTTTTCCAGACTCAGCTTCAGCAGTCCAGCCTGGCCATTCTCGGGGGATAGGCGGATGTCTAGGAAATCCAGGGATGTGGCTTGCTCGTACCCTCGGTTCGAAGCTAAAGCGTGCCACGGCCCTTCAGCTGACACAGTCACCAAACAACACTTCTTAGCTCGACACGTTAAGCCTGCAGCATGATCAAACTGGTCACTTCTTGCCAGGGCTTGTCGTNCCTTCAGCTGACACAGTCACCAAACAACACTTCTTAGCTCGACACGTTAAGCCTGCAGCATGATCAAACTGGTCACTTCTTGCCAGGGCTTGTCGTGCCTCTGCGTGCGTGGCCTGGTCTCCTGGACCCCACAAGCAACGATCATCCACAAAGATGCCGCATTCCACGTGTGGTCCTATCACATGTTCGGTCCAAAGGAAACCTAAACCCAAACTAAGGAGCGGGCTAAGGGGGCAACCCTGCAACACACCATGCATGGCTGGTCGCCACTCCGAGTCTGTGACTCCCCCTGCAGTGNTCACATGTTCGGTCCAAAGGAAACCTAAACCCAAACTAAGGAGCGGGCTAAGGGGGCAACCCTGCAACACACCATGCATGGCTGGTCGCCACTCCGAGTCTGTGACTCCCCCTGCAGTGAAAAGCCGTTCCTGATGGCTGTAGAAAGCATCCACCAAAGCAATGATTTGAGGCGGGGCCCCAAGCTTTTGCAATGTTCTGTGGATGATCTTACTAGAAATCGCATCAAAGTAGGCATGCAAATCTTGCTGGACGAAGGTTTGTGTGCCTGCCGACCATGCATCAAAAATGCGCTTATGGAAGTCAGCCGCCGACCTCCCAGGTGCACCTCCCGACGCGCGATGACTACACCATGTGGCCGTCCATGGCCGGAGGCGGCGAACGAGAGCGCGAGCGCCGGCTCTCCATGCCACCGACACCAAGGCAATGGGTCTCGTTTCATTCACCCGCTTGTCAAGCAAGACAATGGTCGAGCGCTGCCATTGACGAGGGACGACTCCACTCGCAAGGACACCATTCCATAACGTGGCAAACATGTGCCACCAAGCTGAAGGCAATTTGGTGAGNCGCTTGTCAAGCAAGACAATGGTCGAGCGCTGCCATTGACGAGGGACGACTCCACTCGCAAGGACACCATTCCATAACGTGGCAAACATGTGCCACCAAGCTGAAGGCAATTTGGTGAGCTCTGACGCGCGCCATTGGTCAGGCCCTGGAGCCTTCCTGCGCATCTTGTGCATGGCCTTCTTAAGCTCATCACCTGTCAGCTCAAAGCTTCCATCATGTTGCTCACGATTAGGC
>BGNK01003774.1:2735-66446 GCA_003297005.1 Symbiodinium sp. clade A Y106 | reverse complement strand
TCACGGCTGTTTCGTGGACTGTGGCCGCAAAACAGCTTCCAGAGTGGGAAAGTACTAAGGTTGACCCAACAGAACCCACACATTATACCTAAAGGTCCGTGCCACTTAGGGGTTTAGGGGTTTAGGGTTTTAGGGTTTAGGGTTGAGGGTTTAGGGTTCCTCAAATCAGCCCAGGTTTTGGAGGGTCTCACTGCGATTTCGTTGTTTTGGCCCCTTGGAACAGTAGGGTTTGGAGCTGAGGCTTAGGATGTGGTGGGATTTGCTCCATTTGAATCTAGGTTCCCCAGTAGCCCCTTAACAATAAGGGCACCCTTTTTCCTACTATTCGGTTTTAATAGGGGAACCCAAAAAGAAAAAGGGTAAAAGGGTACTACTGGAGAACCTAGGAATTCAGACTTGCCGAGTGCCTTACGCCACACCCTCAACACCAAACCCAAAGCTCTACATCTAAACCTGACTACAAGGGCCTTCATGCTAAGACCTGGGCTTCGGGTACACTACAGTATAATAGCATAGCTGTATAGGGACCACACTATTATTACGAACTCTGCCGACTTCCCTCTAAAACGGTAGTGTAGGGGCCTTACTTGATAATTAGAGTAGGTTTTGGGGGGCTCCGTATTACTGTAGTACAACATACCCCAAAACCCTATTCTAATTATTAAGGACCCTACCTTAAATCCCCTGACCCAACGGCTGGTCCTGCCCGACAATGCCCAGCTGAGCACGCAGCCACTCGTCATCCAGGTCCTGCCACTCCAGAGGCTCAGCTGCGCCCGGTGCAAAAACATAATGTAGGGGCCTTCAGAATCAGAATAGGGCTTTGGGGCATACTATACTATAATTACGTCAAAAAATCAGGAATCCCAAAACGCTATTCTAAGGATTAAGGCCCCCGCAGTAGGCTTTAGGGATTAGGGTATGGGTCCTTACGGTCTCGGGATTCGGGTTTAAGGTTGAGGAAGCTAAGGGCTGAATGATTAGTAGGAGAAGTCGCTTGAAAAAGTCGATTGGGCGACGTATCACTGAAGGCCCTACATTACCCAGATGGTCCGAGTACCCAAATAGCAGGGTTTTAGGTCCAAAAATCCATACTCTGAATGGTTTTTGGACCTTGAAACCTTACTATTTGGGTACTTGGACCCTCTGGGTTAACAACCCGTACACAAGTGTCTTAGAGGTCCCTTTGAGTGTCAAAGGGCTTAAAAACTCCTCCAAGGACACGCCGTCCACCAGCACCTGCATACAAAGGCACTGCTGCTGTGAATCTAGACCATGTGTGATATGCAGCTGCAGTGATCGTACCACTCGTTTTCGAGAATTGCGTAGTGCCCGTGCTGTTGTTCTTAACCTTGTCGTCTCTGCTGCTATGATGATAATCATATCATCGCTTTAGCATACTTGCGGCATGGTCATACTTACTTTGGCTATTGTTATGATGACCCTTTGAATCTATTGCTTGACTGGGCTTTTAAGTAACAGGAGAAAAAAGCATAAACTTTTTTCATAAGGGTTCCATTAAGAAAAAAAGTATTAAAGTCTGGTACTCCAAAGCCCAGTTGATTACTACCCTAAATCCGAAAACACGACTGGGGACTGAATTCCTTTTGTAGTTTTCTAGGTTCCCCAGTAGCCCCTTAATAATACGGGTACCCTTTTTCCTACTATTCGGTTTTAACAAGGGAACCCAAAAAGAAAAAGGGTAAAAGGGTACTACTGGGGAACCTAGTTTTCTTAAACAATGAAGCCTGAACCGTTCTGCTGATCGGAGATCCACCTGGCCGCTCTGAACGTGGTAGAAGCCCTGGATGAGGTTGATGAGAGAGCTCCTCAGAGAGCGGCAATACATAGTCTCAGAAGGGTCGAGTTTAATAAGGTTGTCGAAGGTCTTAAACCGCGTATTGCAAGGCTTCATTCATAGGGTTTATTGTCCAGTTTCATCGGGTTTTGCAAGGTCTTGTCGGGCTGGACAAACAATATCAAATCCTGTAATAAAACAAACATGTACAACCGTTTTCAACCACCCTTATGAAGCCCTAAACCCTCATAGAACCATTAATGGAATCCTTATCGAAGACACCCATAGCCCACAGAAGAGGCCCTAAACCCTAAACCCTAAAAACCCTAAAAGCCCTGAACCCCAATACCCTAAAAGCCCGAAAAAACCTAAACCCTAGAAACCCTGAAAACCCTAAACCCTAACAACCCTGAAAACCCTAAGAACCCTAACAACCCTAAAAATCCTGAATCCCCTAAAATCGTATGTAACCTCACAGAAAAGGCCGGGCTTCTTTCCCGAACCACTCGTCCCAACCAAGGCGGTCGTTTCGCCTGCACAGAGAAATCAGCATCTGGGGCTTTCTAGTGGCTTTAGGGTTGAGGGGTTTAAGGGCTTAGGGGTTTTTAGGTAAAGGTTTTTCTTCAAAGGGATTTAGACATTTCGGGTCCTTCCAGTGGCTTTGTAAGGGTCTTTATGTTTCTCAATAATTTAGACAAGCGCTCTGGAGAACGGGCCGGCAAAGCAGAGTAGGTTATAAGCAAGCCAGACATCGATAGAAGGTCTTCGACTACAAGGTTGACGTTTTTATGCTTGCGGACTCGTTCTGCATGAGGGCTTCTTTTAACTCCTCGAAACCTTCATGTCACCTTAAACGCCCTACACAAACTTATAAAACCGTTTAGAAAAGAAGGCCAAAAAAGCCCTTATTTATCAAACCTCATAAACCTTGTGAACCCTAAACCCTAAACCCTAATCCCTAAACCCTAAACCCTGAAGCACGTAGAATCAGCAAAGAAGGCAGCCCTCGGACTCTAAAACTCCTGCGGCTCCCGGCACGCCTGCGCGGCAGTGGATTGACACCTCCTGGCCGACACTTGGGATTTAGGGGTCCAGTGGCTGAGGAGTTTGAGGTTAAGGGTTTAGGGGTTATAGGGTTTAGGGTTTAGGGTTTAGGGGTTAGAGTTATAGGGTTTAGGGTTTAGGGGTTAGAGTTATAGGGTTTAGGGTTTAGGGGTTAGAGTTTAGGGTTTAGGGTGGCTTTGTAAAGGTTTTTATGGTGTTTTGAAAGGGAATAAGGGTCTAGGGTCTAGGGGTTTAAGGTTTAGGAGTTGAGGGGTTGAGGGTTTATCGGGCTATACAACTTGCTGAAAGATACCAAGGTGCTAACCGAAAGGGCTCCTTCAAGGGATCTGTAAGCGAAATTATAAGGGCTTTGTGGTTTAGTACGGGGCTTGAATCACTAAAACAGGCTATAGCGTAAATACAAGAGTATACTGCCAATAACTGCTCATGAACCTCCAAGTAGGCCCTAAAGCCTATACCCTTATAGAACCCCTATAGATCCCTTTTAAAAGGACCCCTAAACGAGCCCTTAGAACTACCCTCCGAACCATGAACCTTTAACTGTCAAACCTGAATGCCCTAAATACTACACTGTCCTACACCCTGCACCCCAGACCCTAAACCTTAAATCCAGATCCTAAAGCACATGAAGCCTGAAGCCCTGAAGCCCTAAACCCGCACCCTAGACCCCAAATCGAAGAAGCAAAACCTTTAACTCGAAACCCTAAACCCTAAACCCTAAGTTCAAAAGCCATGCACCCTGAACCCTAAACTCGAAACCTAAGCCTCCAAAACCTTAAACCCTAAACTCTAAATCCTAAACCGTGAACATAAAGCCCTGAAGCCTGAAGCCCTAGAGTAAAAGCCAGAAAGTTGGAACATCATTATCCTCATGCCCTTAAGGTAAACTATAAGAGATCCTAGCACTAATCCTCCTAAAGCCATGTTCCAACTTTCTGGGGTTCACTATAAACCCGTGCAAGGGTGCCTTGAGGACTGGCCTCTCGCGCCTTCCCGGATAGGCGAAGGTCACCTGCTCGAAGCGCACCTCCTGAGTTCATGAGGGCTTTAGGGTTTAGGGTGGAATAGGGTTCCTTTAAGGGTCTAAGGTTGAGGGTTTAGGGTTCACGGTTTGGTTTAGGGTTTGTTTTTTGGGTTTAGGGTTTAGGGTTTAGGGTTTAGGGTTTTTTTTGGGCCCTTTTTCGAACTGCAGATACAGCTAGAATTCCTTACCAGGATGAGCCGATGGTTGGCGCCTGTTGTCGAATCAGATAACCTTAGCAAGGAGGTTTGGGGTCAAGGGTTTCGGGCTCTAGGGTTTTGTATTACGGTTAAGGGTTTCTTTAGCTTTATGGGTTTAGGGTTAGGTGGGTTGGGGTTTGGGGTTTAAGGGTTTAGGCGAGTAGCATGTAGGGTTTGCTTTTAGGGTTTAATGTTTCGGCATTTGGCGTTTAGGCGTTTAGGGTTTGAGGTTTTGGAGTTTAGAGTTTAGGTTCAGGGTTTAGGGACATGAGAACAGCACTTTGTTGTTAGTAAGGCTGTTGATGCCTCATGGTCGAAGGGTTCTTAGGGGTTGAGGCAGGTGTGTGCTTAGGTTGCCAGAGGTTGTTGGTTGAATAAGAATGTTGGGGGGGGGGTTCTCTTGGGAGACTTCGGAACACATCCTAAAAGTTAAACTTTGAGCCTCCTTGTTATAGTTCATATAGAAACACCCAACAAGTTAAAGTCCTAAGAGCCAACCAGAAGAACGCCCAGTTCTAAAGTGTGCAGGTGACTGCGATGCTCCAATTGCGTCTGAGGGGCGCCAGACACAGACCTAGGGCTCTTCGCGTTCAGGGATTGGCGTAGTTTGGGGTTTAGGGTTTAGGGGTTTAGGGTTTAGGGTTTAGGGTTTAGGGTTTGGGGGTTCGGGTTTGGGGGTTGAGGGTTTAGGGTTCTCCCCAACTATATAACGCTCTCGAACTCGCAAAGCGTGGGATCCTGTAACTCCAATAAGCGTTAGGAGTAGTGACTATTAAACGCTATCATCCAGGCGGCACAGCGACAAGTAAGAACAGCAAAGCAAACACGAAGTGGTGGAAGAAATGACTGACAATAGAATGCATCTCCACCGTGGTAGACTTGAAACAACTACGGGGTCTGGAAAAGATGAACCGTTGGAACCTAGGCGGTTTGATCGGTGTCGGTGATGGTGATCTGGCTGCTGGCATCTCGTGAGGAACTTGATCTAAGCTACCGCAATAGGGATCTGGTGTGTCAAATACAGCTTCCTTGCTATGGTAGCTTACAGTAGAAGCCAGAAAGTTGGAACATCATTAGCCTCCTGCCCTTAAAGTAAAGTATAAGGGATCCCAGCACTAATCCTCCTAAATCCATGTTCCAACTTTCTGGGGTTCACTGTAAANCAGTAGAAGCCAGAAAGTTGGAACATCATTAGCCTCCTGCCCTTAAAGTAAAGTATAAGGGATCCCAGCACTAATCCTCCTAAATCCATGTTCCAACTTTCTGGGGTTCACTGTAAATTAAGCTCCTGAACAAGAAGCCAGGCTGTGGGTTTAGTGCCGCTGCTGCTCCCTGACGAGCCCACACGCGCACTGGGATTTATGGGCTCGCGAGAGGAAGGGTGATAATCAGAAATCCAACCCTAAACCCTAAACCCCTAAACCCAAAACCCCTAAACCCCTAAACCCCTAAACTCCTAAACCCTAAACCCTAACCCTAAACCCCTAAACTCCTAAACCCTAAACCCTAAACCCCTAAACCCTAAACCCATAAGATGAAACTCTCTAAAACATCGGGGAAACCTCAAAAGCCCGGACTCAGGACAGGGGAACCTCCTGGGTGGAAGTTCCTAAATGATAGAGCCCCCCAAAAAAAGGTAGGGATACGGATCCAAAAAGTAGATCCTTTAATGGGGTTACTATTAATTTACCCTTAGTAGTATAGGGCCCCAAATTAGGGGATCTACTTTCTAGATCCTCCCGGGGGTCTGGGTTATACGGCTGATGGACAAAATCCTGCATGACCCTAAGGACCCTAAACTATGGGAATTATGGTATATTCCTTATTATGGGCCATGCAGGATTTTGTCCATCAGCCGTATCCCCATAAAATGCTTATGCTTGTGCGCTTTTGGGGGTCCCTAAAATGATAATGTTGCTCGGGTTTAGGGATTACCTGTGGCCGGAAAAACCTACCTTTTTTAGGGTTCCTTATTATGGTTTCAATATATAATTTCTTAAAAAGGTCGGTTTTGGGGGGCCAAAGGTAATGTTGCTAAAAGTATGTAGAATAATAGCCTTTTATAGGTTTTGGGCCATTATTTTACCTACTTTTGGGGGTCTAGGAAATGATAATGTTGCTGTCCAAACAACGGACGGACGAAGCTACGATGAAAAAAAAACCTACAACCTAAACCCCCAAAGCCCCACCTCATCATGGGTCCTTTGGACCATTAGGGGAACCCGTGAAGGAACGCCCGGGGCTGATTTTGCCAAGGATGAAACCAAAACCCTTATAGAGCCCTTTAAAAGAACCCTTATAGTACCCTTATAGTAACCCTTTAAAGGAACCCTAAGGTATTCTAACCCAGACCCCCGGAGGATCCAAAAAGTAGATCCCTTAATGGAGGTTCCTCTAAAGTACCCTTAGTAAGGGGATCTACTTTCTAGATCCTCCCGGCGGTCTGGGAACTGACCCTGAACCCTAAACCTTAAACCCTAAACCCTAAACCCTGAACCCTAAACCCTGAACCCTAAACCCTATAAACCTTACACCCCTATGCCCCCGGGGGTCTGGGATTAACCAAGGAGCTCGAGCTTCCTCCCATGGTGCCTTCGCCTTCGACTCGCGCTGAGGCTGCGAAGCACCGCCTGCAGAAAAGGCAAGGCCGAGTTAGAGTGGGTTTCGGATTTAGGGATTTTAGGGTTTAGGGATTTTAGGGTTTAGGGATTTTAGGGTTTTAGGGAGTTTAAGGTTTAGGATTTAGGGTTTACGGGTTTAGGGTTTAGGGTTTCGGGTTTCGGGTTTAGGGTTTATATGGTTTTGGGTTTAGGGTTTCGGATTTAGGGTTTAGGGTTTAGGGTTTAGGGCTCAGGGTTTCGGGTTTCGGGTTTAGGGTTTAGGGTTTAGGGATTTTAGGGTTTAGGGCTTCGGGTTTAGGGTTTAGGGTTTATATCGTTTTGGGTTTAGGGTTGGGGATGTCGGAGCCAGGGCGTTGGGATCTATAGGGTTGGGGATCGAAGACGTACTGTTGATGGACAAAATCCTGCATTACCCATTATAAGGAATATACCATAATTCCCATAGTTTAGGGTCTTTAGGGTCATGCAGGATTTTGTCCATCAACCGTAGGATTTAGGATGAAGGGTTTCTTTTCCTGAGGTTGATAAGGCTTTCCAAGATTTCGAAAGGTTTCCTGTGTCTTCGCCGGCAGTTGGAATGGAAACCCTAAACCCTAAACCCTAAACCGTGGGTTTATTTCGAAACTCGCAACCATGAACCCTTAAGCCCGAAACTCTCAATCCAAAAAGCCTGACCCTACAGACTACAGCAGCAACAACAACTACTGCTATAGCACTAGTACTAGTGCGAGTACTACTACTACTACTACTACTACTGCTACTGCTACTGCTACTACTACTACTACTAGTTCTTCTTCTACTACTACTTCTACTACACCCCACACCCTAAACCCTAAACCCTACACCCTAAACCCTAAGCCCTAAGCCCTATGCGCTAAACCCTAAACCCTAAATCCTAAACCCTGAACCCTAAACCACTCTGGCCTCTGATGCTCCCAAGGCTTCCATAGCAGTCGACCAGTCCTGTGCACACACCGGCGGTGTAAGGTTTTAGGGTTGAGGGCTTTTAGGGTCAGGGTTTAGGGTTTGTTTGGTTTAAAGTTTAGGGTTTTGGCTTTTTTGGTTTAGGGTTTAGGTAGGGTTTAGGGTTTTTTGTTTAGAGTTTAGGGTTTTGGTTTTTTGGGTGTAGGGCTTAGAATTTAACCTTTTGGGACCGAGGATATGTAGGGTTTAGCTTTTCTGTCCAGGGAACCAGGATTTAGAAGTTAAGGGTTTAGGGTTTAGGGAGGTTTTGTAGGGCTGTATGGAACTTCATAACAATTCATAGATCTTTTGGTGGGTCTGGCGGGCTTCGGATATTCTTCGAGGCTCTAGCCCAGTGGGTAACCCCGATTACAGCCACAACAATCTGCAGAACACCTTGCTGACCCTATTTACTGCGTCAGAACAGCGTCCCAATTACATCCCATCTGGGATTCCTTATACTTTACCTGAAGGGAATGAGGATAAGGATGTTCCAACTTTCTGGCTTCTACTGCAACAGCTAGGAACGCTTGGGCTTGTTTCTGTCTCTTCGCAGCCCTTTGCCCACCTCGCCCAGGTCCTGTGCACCTGGCGAGATCAGCATTGACAACTCCTTGTTCTTGCATGTGTGTACGTATGCATCTTTGTTTATCACAGTTACATACACATATATATATACATGTTATAAATATGTAATGTGTGTATATATATATATTATATATACATCTACACATATTCATCCATGCGGTGCTTATGCTTGTCTGCTGATGTGGTTCTTGTTGGGTTGTGTCTTTGGGTTTTTTCTATGTTCTTGTTGAAAGGGGGTGTTGTAGGCTCCTAGACACAGGGGGGTTGGGTTTCAGTTCTGTTTTCGTTGTTGGGGGGATATAAGGTGTAAGGGCATGGGCTTTCCGGTCTTTGAAGCATTAGGCTGTTTACAAGGCTTGTACAAGGCCTGTTGGTGCTTGGTGCAACTGTTCCCACGGCCCAAATTTATGCCGTCGTTGCCGGGGGTGCTATGGGCTCTCTTCTCCCACTTGGGCGCACAGTTGAGGTTTAGGGCTTAGCAAGGCTTGCCAGTAAGCCCTAAGATACAAGTGCAGCGTGTTGCATGCTGCTCTGTCAAGGTTTAGGCAAATCCCTGAGTATGTGTTGTTTTTTTTCTACGGGTTTGGGCTCTAAACCCTAAGCCCTAAACCCTAAACCCCTAAACCCTAAACTCTAGAAATCCTTGCAAATACCCGACGACCCAACGTAATCCCTCTGGAGCACCTTATCACACCCTGCGCATGCCTCGTAATGTCCTTAGCAACAAAACAAGACGACCACCCCTGCAAGGCCCTCTACAGACTGGGAAGCTCTGCGCAAACCCTGTAACTATGAAATCCTTGACAACTCTGAGCAAGAACCCCTAACCTAAGTAGGCGAGAGCAGTGTCAAGAATGCCGCAGCCTCGGACGACCATGTCGAGGTAGAGCAGGAACTGCCTGACGACTCTGTCCAGGTTTCACAATGGGGTGTAAAACTTGTGTTCCAGGGGTTTTGTAAGAATTGTATCGGCTCACATAGAGGCTGAGGGTGCAGGACCCTTCATTTTCTACCCTGAACCCTGAACCAGAACTCTGGAAGGGAGACAGTAGTATCAGAACACGCTGGTGTGATCAGGGTGCTATACGGGCATTCGGGGCATGTGACATCAGTTGACAGCATCTGGGTACTGCCGCCCACCCAGTAGCAGTTGAATAATATCCATAAGATAGATTTTTTCGGGCCTTAATAGTAGCTCTATTGTAGACTGTTACTGTATGGGGGCAGTATCCAAGACATCATACTCCTCTAGGAATCTCACGGACGGACTATCACAAACTAAGGCGGCTCCCCCAGCTTCTTCAGGCCAGATCTTGGGTTCTTGTTAAGGAGTTTAGCCAAGGTCACAATAGTAGGGATCTATAGGAAATTGAAATAATACGATGTCCTTAGGTTACCGTAGTAGGGATCTATAGGAAATACTACGATGTCCTTATTATGGTAACTTCAAGTAAATCCCTGGACCCAGGACCTTGCAGCATTGCGATGGAACCGTGCAGACGTGCTTCAGCTGTGACCCTGCTGTGGCTGCCAAGACACGTCAGGATCTCCCCATTCAGCCTTATCTGCCAAGGATATGCTGAGAGCAGGCCGCCAGACCCAAAGGGCTTTGGGGCTTAAAGGGAGCCCCAGTTTAGAATCCGAAGCCCATACTACCCTTCAGGGTTCTTTTAAAGGGAGCCCTACGATCTAGTTTCTGCTTCTTGTTTGAAAACGTGATGAGTGTCGGCTAGCCGGCTCCACCGTCGCAGTCACATGTGGAAAGTAAGGAAGGTATACGTGTTTACTGTAGGGCCCTTAGTAATTAGAATAGGGTTTTGGGGGGGTAGTATACCATAATTATAATAAGGAACCCCCAAAACCCTATTCTAATTGTTAAGGCCCCTACAGTAGGGTTTCAAAGCCACACAACACAAGAAGTGCCAAGGCACCGATCACGCGGAGAGAGAACCAGAGAGCCACCCACAACAAGGGTCATTGCTCTGGAGATGCCTTCTCGTGCCAGGGTTGAGGGCTTAGGGTTTCGGGTTTAGGAGTTTAGGGTTTAGGGTTTAGGGTTTAGGGTTTCGGGTTTAGGGTTTAGGGTTTAGGGTTTTGGGGTTTACATAGGGTCCAGGAGTTTTGGGTTTGAGGGTTTAGGGTTTAGGATTTTTGGAAAGGTGTCCCATGATGAGACTATTTCACGGGCTTGCCCTGCCATCTTTTTGTTGTGGGCCTTCCTCAGTCGGGTGTAGGGTTTATGGCTTGGGGTCTAGCGGTTTAGGGCTGCTTCAGTTTGGGGTCATAACATACGAGCCCAAACCCCTAGTCATAGTCTTCGAAGAGCACGGAAAGGCACATAATGTATATTCTACATGCCGTTGAATTAGATAGTGCCCTTCATCCCAACTTGCCAGCCTTCAACCCTAATTAAAGCCTAAACCCTTTCCTAAACCCTGAACCTCTCAACTACACTCTATTATACCCTACATACCCACAATTAAGGACCATAAGGGCTCTGTTAAAGGGCACTTTGGAGGGTCCTGGAACCCTGAACCCTTTGCTATACCCTTAACCGTGTCCTTCTCACGGATCCCTATAGAGCTCGGGGAAAATACTGCAAAGTCCGAGGCCAGCGCCGCTGAGCGAAACGCTCGTCAGGCCAAACAGGCCGGAGGCATAGCCTCAGAGGGTGGGGTTCGGGGTTTGCGGCTCTTGGGGTTTTGGGGTTTAAGGCTTTTAGGGTTTAGGGTTTGGGGCTTAGGGTTTCGGGCTTTTGGGGTTCAGGGTTTAGGGGTTTTGGGTAGGGTTCCTTCTTTTAAGGATCCTAGGGTTTCGGGTTTAGGGCAGGGTGGGTTTTGAGACACCGTCTCGGGTTTGGGGGTCAGGAATTGGTGGAGGATAATTATGGCTCAGGGTTTAGGGTTCAGTAACGGCAGAGGAGGCGCAATTTTCAATTCGTACACTATGCATGATGTATAGTGTACCTGCGCACATGCAACAGAAAATGCAAGTAATAGCACACCATGACATTATGAGTTATCGCTTGCGGCAAACTCCGTGCTTGGAGAAATGGGAGTTTCCGAAAATAGGGGGCCCTAATAGAGTACCCTAAATAGTGGGGTCCTTTTTGTAAGGACCCAAAAATAAGGTACCCCTAATTTTCGGAAGCCCCCAAATGAGTCATTATAAGGAATATACCATAATTCCCATAGTTTAGGGTCCTTAGGGTCATGCAGGATTTTCTCCATCAGCCGAATGAGTCTCGTGCTGTTTCGCTGCTGGATGGAGAGGATCCTCTGGTTCTGCTCCCAGAGGAGTCGCCGATGAGTGTCCTGTCAGATGGGTGGTTCTCAAAATTATGGTCCCTTTTTGGGTCCCTAATATGGGAGTTTCCGAAAATTGGGGGTACCTTATTTTGGGGTCCTTATAATAAGGATCCTACTATTAGGGTACTGTATTAGGGTCCCCTATTTTCGGAAACTCACATATAGTACGGAACCTAATGGACCTAATATTTAGGGTACCCCAAAAGGGACCATAATTTTGACAACCACCCAGATAGCTTCTTACCTGACTACTATGGGTTTACGGTAGTGCTAAACCCTGAAGTCTCAATGCAAGGAAATCATAACAAGGGGTGTTTACGGGTTGGATTTTGGTACGGTTCTTAAGTTACCAGAACAGGGAGCTATAGTAAATAATATGGCTTCCTTATTATGACAACTTGAATAGGGTTTTGCAAATGTGGTCTCCTTTTTGTGGTAATAGTAACTTAAGTTAAAATCCCTAAAACGAAGCCTAAAACCTAAACCCTAAACCCTAATAAACCCTAGTCTTGCGACCCACCGCCTCGGCGCCCAGGGCGCGTACCGTCGCAAGCCCGGCAAGGCCCTCGTCCGCCACGCGGCTGAGCTCTGCAATGGCGTCCTGGAACGATCAGGGATGTTTGGGATGTATAGTGTTTCTTTGGGGGATGGAGTTTTTTGGGGTTGTGGAGGGCTCATTAGGGTCTAAGGATTTAGGGGTTTTATTGTTTTTTGGGGTTCAGGAGGGTTAATTAATTAAGGGTCTAAGGATGTAGGGTGTGTCTCTTCAGTGGGGAAGCCCAGAATCACTAGATAGGAGAAGCAATGCCTTCTTGCTCCAGGAACTGAATTAAACCTGCCATGAAACCTAAACCTGGATTTCTACTCCCCACGCAAACATTAGCACAAATCTTGAGCCAGAAACCCGCAACCCCAAACCCTTGCCTTAAACCCCACAACCTGCCTCTAAACCCTGCCAAACTCCTGCGTTTCTGCTGTCGTCTGGCGGCGCACCTCCAGCTCTGCAGGGAAGCAAGTTGGAAGCATGTAGCGGTTAGCGGTTTAGGGGTTGAGCATCTATCGAGGTTTCATTAGGGTTTAGGGCCTTGTGTTCAGTGGGTTTAGGCAACTCCGCAAGCTTCTGGCGGCGCCAGGGCTTGCTCTACGGCTTAACTTCTGTAAATGCATAACAACAGTAATCATCGTCACCATCATTGAAATACTTATTATGATTATTGTCGTTGCTACTGTTATCGTAGGCCCCTGGTCAATGGACATGACAAGCCGTCATGATTGTCTGCCAGCTGCCGCAACAAATTGAGTCCGCAAACCCCCAAAGCCCTCCTTTGAAACGAACCCCCCCTAAACCGCAAATCCTAAACCCTCAAAATCCCTAAACCCTAAACCCTAAACCCTCAAAAACCCTCAACCCTAAACCCTAAACCCCTAAACCCTAAATCCTAAACCCTCAAAAACCCTAAACCCTAAATCCTAAACCCTCAAAAGCCCTTACCCAAAACCCCAACTTCAGGATGCCTCGAAAGGTGGGATGAAGGGACGTAGGCAGAACCAAGGGTAGCTCATAGAAGGGCTCTGTTTTACTTCGAATTCGGGTCTTGCCACCAACCTTCAGGCCACCTCTCACAAACCCTTTTGCCAAAACCCGAATTAACCCGAAACCCCAGAAACCGAAAACCCTGAAACGCTAAACCCCTAAACCCCTAAACCCCTAAACCCGAAACCGAATCACAAGACCCGAACAAAAATTGCTCTCCACCCGCCCTCCGCGCTGCCCGTGTCACTGCCCTGGCCTCGGAGTACCTCTCCGAATCCATGGTTTTGGGTTTAGGGTTTAGGGTTTAGGGTGGATTCCATGGAACCTCAGGGTTTAGGGGCTGCCTGTCTGGTTCTACCTTAACCCGGAATAACCTACCTTTTTTAAGGACTTATAGAAGCAAATCATAATAAGGAAGCCTAAAAAGGTAGGTTCTTCAGGCTTAAGATAGGGGTTGAAGATGAGGGTGTTAGAGGTGTTAGGTTTTGGGGCTTCGGGGCTTAAGATTTAGGTTTGACGTTCGGGGCTTTCAGGTGTTGGGCTTGGGCCTTCTGAGGCTTTGAGCTTAGGGTTCAAAGGAGCTCTTGGCTTCGTGTTTAGGGTTTTTGGGTTATTTTGGGGCTTAGGGTTTAGAGTTTAGGTTTTTGGGTTATTTTGGGGTTTAGGGTTTAGGGTTTAGGGTTATTTTGGGGTTTAGGGCTTAGAGTTTAGGGTTCAGGGTTATTTTGGGGTTTAGGGTTTAGAGTTTAGGGTTTGGGGTTTAGGGTTTAGAGTCTACGGTTTAGGGTTATTTTGGGGTTTAGGGTTTAGGGTTTAGGGTTGTTTTGGGGTTTAGGGTTTAGAGTTTAGGGTTTAGGGCTATTTTGGGGTTTAGGGTTTAGAGTTTAGGGTTTAGGGTTGTTTTGGGGCTTAGGGTTTAGAGTTTAGGGTTATTTTGGGGTTTAGGGTTTAGAGTTTAGGGTTTAGGGCTTGGGGTTCGGGGTTGGGCCTGACTGTCTTGGCCTAGCCTTGCGGTTTCTAATGCTTGCTTGCGGCAACGGTTTAGGGTTTTGGGTTTAGGGTCTAGGGCCCTAGTGTTTCCTCAAGTAAGTTTAAGGCTTCCCATTTTCAGGACTCTGCTGCAATGATGTGCGGCTAGCTAGTCAGCGAGTTCTAAGCACTAAGGCCCTTGTATTGGTTTTTGATGGTAAACGCACATAAAGAGCATACTGAATAGTCCAATCTGGTACAGCCCTTGAACTTTACTTTCAACCCTTACAGAACCCCAATAGTAAATCCTTGTAGTACCCTTGTAGAATCTCTTTAGAAGCCTGTCGTAATCCTTGGATCATGCACTTTCCGACCTCTGTGAGCCCTTGAAATCTCTCAGCTTAGACCCCCAATCAGCCCGAATGCTCTACTAAGCCCTACCTTAGAAATTTCGGTGGGGCCCTATTTAATTCCCTGTAAAACACAGTGACACCCGAATACCATATAGTAGAAGCCAGAAAGTTGGAACATCAATATCCTCATGCCCTTAAGATCCTGGCACCAATCCTCCTAAACCCATGTTCCAACTTTCTGGGGTTCACTGTATTATGAACTGATGGAACCCTTTTTGGGCCCTTCCAGGAGCCTCGAAAACATGCCTTGCTAACACCCGTAGAAAAACCGTATGGAATCCGAATTGAAGCCTAAACCCTAAACCTTCAACGCTAAACCCTAAACTCTAAAACCTACACCCCTAACCCCTAAAAGCCCTAAAACGGAATCCGAAAAAAGCGCGCCTGCGCGTGGAGACGGCCAGGCAGAGCAGCACCAAAGCCGCCAGCAGAGCGAGGCGAGGAGAGGCCCGCACCAACGCCACCGAGCCTTTCGGAGTTTCTCAGGGCTTTAGGGCTTGGAGTTTGGGATCTGGGGTTGGCTTTGGAGCACCTTTTCGGGTCTTAGGGGAGCCTCATTCATGATGGGATATATGTATGATAAGGACCCTTCTTGACCCGAAGACAGAGACGGCCTCCAAAGACGAAGCCTTAGATAAGACTCCAAAAAACCCCTAAACCCTGAACCCCTAAGCCCTAAACCCGTAAACCCTAAACCCTATAAACCCTAAACTCAATGGGCTCGTCAAGGAGCCTAGGAAGGTGACGCTACTCGACCGCAGGAGAAAGTTCAGCACGTCATCAAGGCTGGCGAAGACCTCGGGGAGGCTCAGACAGAAAAGGAAAGTTGGCAAGCACCTGGGGAACAGTACATATACATATATATATATATATATGTCTCCAGGGCGTTTTTTACGGCTTTGGCGTATTCCACAAAAAGTTTAGGGATCAGGGCTTCAGGGAATTAGGGTTTAGAGATTTTAAGGCTTGGGTGTACAGTTTTTCTCAGCAGCTGAAGCTCACCCTTAAACCCTATAAATCCTGAACCCCCGCAGCCCTGATCCATTCTGAAGCCTTCGGAGATTCCACGTCCTGATTCTGACGGTTTACTACTACTACTACTACTACTACCACTACTACTACTACTACTACTACTACTTGGGGTTCAAGGCTTCCCTACCCTCCCAGAATCCGAAACCCTAAACCCTGAACTTATATTATATTGTAAATCCTAAACCCAACAAACCATACACCTAAACCCTGTAAACCCTGAATGCAAGCCCTATCAGCGCTAAACCTAGACCCCAAGACCGTGCAGGTCGGCGGGCCATCTGACAGTCTGACGTCAACCTCGATGTCAGCTCTGAAGCATCCACCTTGCTCGGAGCGCGCGGTTTAGAGTAATATAGGGGCCTGAAATAATTTAGAGGAGGGTTTTGGGGCATATTATGCTAAAAGTTATAACAAGGAACCCCCAAGATAGTATAGGTAATGATTAAGGCCTCTATATTATAGGCTAAGGACTATCACAAATATCACTGATGCAGATTCGACAGCTGTGTGATGGCAGCAAGAACCCTGCAACCCTAAACCCCATGTCCTCAACCCTAAGACCCCACCGCTGACTCCTAAAGCCTCAGCCCTAATCTTACCTTTGGTTAGTAGGGAATGGAGGAATGGGGTACAATTATAACTAACACTCAAGCCCTAAAAGCCTGACTCCGCTAAACCTTCACACCTTACACTAACCCTAAACCTACCTTTGGTTAGTAGGGACTGGAAGAATGGTAGTAATAGTAGTTATAATTGTACCCCATTCCTCCATTGCCTACTAACCAAAGGTAAGAAAACTAAGCCCCGGAAGCCTCCTGAAACCCTGAAGCCCGCGAGCCCTCAGCTCTTTCTGTGCCCAGCCTTGTCAAAGAAAGCCATGTCCTGCGACCTCAGGATCCGGCTTACGTGAAAGCTCAGAGATTCTGCAAAGAGGCTATCACAGGATGTAGAAGTAAGGGCATATCAAGTTTTTGATGGGTTTGTAGGGGCCTTACAGACTTTTTCATGGGGGATTATAGGGTTGCCAACCCTTTGGAACCCTGAACCTCAACCCTAAACAGTCGGCCGGGTCGCATGTAGTGGCGGAAGCAGCGTTCGCGCAAGCGACTCACGAAGCCTTGCCGATGGGGAGGATCCACAAAGGCATCCACAGAACCAAAACGCCAACAACCAGATCCCCAACCCCATAAACATCAAATCTCAACCCCCTCCGACGCCTAAATCCAAAAATCGAGAACCCTCCTCAACCCACCATACCCTAAACCCTGAACACAAACCCTAAACCCTAAACCCTAACTCCTACATAAGAAGCACGAGAAAATTTGCTTCGAGCCCGAGCAGCGCACGCGCGCCATGTGGAAGGCGAAGGCCCGGAGGCCGTTGAGCAAAGCCAGGGCCAAAGCCACAGCGACAAGGAGGCCCACCTCTTCATAGTAAGACTGAATAGTAATAATACTAGTAATAGTAATCATAGTAATAATAAAGATGAAGGTACTGGTAATAGTGATAGTAGAAGAAGGCTCACCTTTTCACAGTAGTGGTAATGCTTAGTCGGAACAGTAATAATATTAGAAATATGAAAAGCTCATGGTAATACTTAGTAATTAATACTACTTCATCGTAACTAATAGTAATTAATATAACTATAGTGATGGTTATGGTAAAAGTAATAGTAATGGTAATCTTCAAGTTTTGGGGCTTTGGGTGGGGGATGTAGAGGTTAGGGCTTATATGGTGTAGGGCTCAGGGTTGATGATACGGTAGAGCTCACCTTTTGGGGCATAGGGTTTCGGGGCTTTGGGTTAGGGTCTAGGGCACCCTTGTCCTTTTAGAGAAAATAGACAGGGCCCTACCTATATCCCTTAGTAGGAAGTATTTAAAGAAGGTCTACTAACCGGTCTGTAAATTCTTTTGGGGGAACCATCAAAAAGGACAAGGCTGGTCCAGGGCTTGGGCGGTTTAGCGGACCAGGGTTTCGGGCTCAGAGTTTCGAGTTTTATACAGGGTTGAGGGTGTAGGTAAGGTCTAAACCCTAAACCCTAAACCCTAGTTAAACCCTAAACCCTAAACCCTAAACTATACCCTAAACCCTAAACCCTAATTAAACCCTAAACCCTAAACCCTAAACTATACCCTAAACCCTAAACCGTCTGAACACCACCAGACTAATTTCAGCTCAGCCGCTTTCCCGCTCAAGACGGCACCCTCCTCGGAGCGAGCAAGAAGGCTGCTAGGAAGATTCTCGGGGTTAGGGGTTTAGGGGTTTAGGGGTTTAGGGGTTTAGGGATTTAGGGGTTTAGGGGTTTAGGGGTTTAGGGGTTTAGGGGTTTAGGGGTTTAGGGGTTTAGGGTTTAAGGCCGAATATATTTGGAATGGGGTTTTGGGGCCCTTTGTACTATAATTATAGAAAGGAACCCCAAAATAGTATTTGGTACTTCTTATAAGGCCCCTATAGGGTTTAGGGTTTAGGGCCTATGCATAGGCTCCATTGTAGTTGCTTTTTGGGGTTCATCTTTTGAACCCCTAAGGTAATCCCAAAAAGGAACTACTATGGAGCCTATGGGTAATCCTGCAATTTTCCGAAAACCTATATTATGTAAGTATACCATGCGGCAGTTCAAGAATTGGGTTCAGGCGTTGGGGCGTTGGGGTTGGGGATTTACTGGGCTGTTAAAACCAAGGAGAAAAAAGTATAAACTTGTATTTCATAAGGGTTCCATTAAGAAAAAAGTATTAAAGTATGGTACTCCAAAGCCCAGTTTACAGGGTTTAGAGATCGTGAGGTTTGCGACTGAAAGTTACAAGCTCCTAAGATTGCAGGTTCGGCTCGAGGTTCATGAAATGCCTCCGGTTTTCGAGTCTACCTAGAGGCTCATATCCTACCCCTTTTTTAGGGCGCCTACTTTTTAAGACAGCAGATCCTAACCATAGAACTAGGTATCCTAAAAAAGGGATAGGGTATGAGCCTCTAGGTAGGGCTACAGATCTCACCACTTCTGCAGGAAGCGCGGAACCCCTTCAAACTTCAAAGCGTGCAACACTGTTTAGGGTTGGGGCTCATAGAACTAACAGACCTGTTCAAACTCTCTCCTTCAATAATCGGGCCCAAAAAAGTTTAAACTTTCTAAGATAAACCAAATATATAAGGCCAAAAAGTTTAAAGTTCCCCCACTGGCTATCTAAGCAAATCAGCCGAAGCACACCAGCAGTGGCAGCAAACAAGGCCTGACGGAGGCAGCAGAATTGATTCCATAGGTGGTGTAAGGTGCGTGCACCGTGCACTGCTCTTCATTTACTACGTGACGGTGCGCCCAGGGAGCAACAGACGATTCGGATATAAACCCCCAATTAGTACAGCCTCCCCTGAGCTTCTAGATGTACACTAAGCGCCTTTTGGCAGCTTGTTTTAGGGTTTAGGGTTGTCACAACTCCCGAATCTCAAATAAGCTACAGCCGGGTCTTGGGTATTAAGGTAAAGGAGTTTCCGTGCATGTGGGTGGTTGTCAAAATTATGGTCCCTGTTTGGGTCCCTAAAATAATACGGCACCTATTATTTAGGGTACCCTTCAAAAAGGGCCCCCTTATTTTGAAAACTACCCATGCAAAACCCCAAATCCTCCTTGCCTGCGCCACCAAAGGCGGCGCTGCGAGCTGCGTCAGGGCTGCGCAGAGCAGCGCGCAGATTCCCAAGAGGAGCCTCGCCGAAGTTTCTGAAGCTCTTTTGAGGTTTAAGCATGCTTTGGGGATGCAGTTTTAGGGTTGTGGGGAGATCGGTGTTCTTAACAACTTGAGAGTTATAGCTTCATGTAGAAGGGTCCGCAAGGTTTTAAAGATGATGTTTAAGTTCAACAGGTCTTCAAAGGGGTCTTTATGGTTGGAACAGGGCGGGGCTGCAAAGTGGACTTCATGAAGGCTTTACAGCGGGTCGATTTGGTGCGGTGAGGGCTGCTAGAATTTCGGTGTGGGAGGGCTTCATTGCAGTATGATGTTGCTTCCTTGAAAGCCAAAAAGCCCCCAAAACCTCTAAACCCCTAGAGCCCATAACCCAACCAAGCCCTTTCACCCCCTATATAAAGCTGAAGTCCCAAGTCAGCTCCTATGCCTATGCCCTCTTCTATGAAACCGAAACGGATCTAAACTAGAAGCAAAATCAACTCGAAACACGATACACACGAAAACCTAAACTTCTAAAACCTTACAAGCAAACATATCCCACATTGCAGCCCCTGAGACTGATGACCTCTTGGTGAGAACATGCAACCCCTTCAAAGGCCAAAGCGAAGCACCCGCAATCCTAGATCCCTTCTAGAACTCTTACAGATCCCTTGAAGGAACGCTTAAAAGTTTAAAGGAACCCTAAACCCCTAAAGCACCCAAACTTTTCATAGAACTTATAAACCGTATAAGCAATGTGCACTCCATCAAAAATACGCTGTAAACCCCAAAAGAGGAATCCCACGAAGGAACCTCTAAAGGAACCCTCCTACGAATAGTTTAGTAAAACCCTAACTATGAAACCCTAAACCCTGACCTTTATCCTGAACCGTAAATCCTAAACCCTAAATTATCCTAAACCCTAGACCCTAAGCCCCAAAAGCCCCGAGCCCGCCATCGCCGGTCCCCGGGCGTGAGCAGCGAGGCGATCTGCGTTGCAACGCCCGCCGGGCGCTCAGCAGCCTTGGAAGCCTCGGGTTGCTTTAAAGGCTCATGGAAAGGAAACCTATAACGGTTTAGGGTGTATAGGGTCTAGGGTTTAGGATAATTTAGGGTTTAGGATTTACGGTTCAGAATAAAGGTCAGGGTTTAGGGTTTCATAGTTAGGGTTTTACTAAACCCCTAAACGTTAAACCCCCAACCCTTATATGTACACAACCTAGACCCTAATAGGTTAGGGTTTAGGGTTGAGGGTTTTACTAAACCCCTCAGCTTTAAACCCCCAACCCTTAATGCATATAACCTAGACCCTAATCTTTCTTGGGTGTCCTTGTCAGGTTTACCTTTGGGGTTCCCTGAAACTGGGCTGTTAAGTAGCCAGGGAGAAAAAAGTATATACTTTATTTCATAAGTGTTCCATTAAGAAAAAAAGCATTAAAGTATGGGTACTCCAAAGCCCAGTCTACAAGGGATCCCACAAAAAGCCCCAATTAAAGTATGGTACTCCAAAGCCCAGGAAAGGTTCATGCAAGGGTTCCCTTTCGGATTCTGTTTTTCTGGAGCCTTTTAGGGCTCCTTGTTGGGCCCATCTACGGGCTCCGATAAGGGGCAGGGTTTAGGGTTTAGGGTTCCGAAGGAGGAGTTGCGGGGTTTAGGCAGAGTATGGTACTATACTTTCAGGGTTTCCTGCAGGGCTTGCAGCTTCAAACTTCATGGTTTTATGCCGGTATTCACAAGAGGGCTCGGGATTCTCTGTCAGGTACTTCTCCCAAAAGGAAAGCAGGATCGCAAGGATCCTGGAAAGGGATCCTAGTGCAACGTGTGACAGCCCTCACCGCTGAAGGGGCCAGTACCCAGTAGTCGATCATGACTTGCAGGTTAAGGTAACCCGAACTTCTCGGACTCGTA
The DNA here is from genome assembly GCA_003297005.1 of Symbiodinium sp. clade A Y106. Taxonomy (NCBI): domain Eukaryota; class Dinophyceae; order Suessiales; family Symbiodiniaceae; genus Symbiodinium; species Symbiodinium sp. clade A. The sequence goes on along the minus strand of BGNK01003774.1, from coordinate 45,372 downwards.
CGGGCTTTGTGCTTCTGGGACAGCTTCATTTTTTTCAATCCACGAAGTCCCACACTATCCTAGAACTTCCCAACCCCGCGAAACCCAGGGAAACAAAAGGCTAAGCTCTTTGAAAAAGACCGAAGCACACGATTTTTTCGGGTGGGTAGCTCGAGGTTCTCGAGTAGCACCTGAAACAAGATACCCCTATTTACATAATTCAGTTTTGAGCCAGGAAAATTCGCCCTCTCTCGCAGAAAGCGGGGCGGTGGCACCTTTGGGACAGAGAAACTTTGAGGCACAAAAACACCCTACTAAACCGAGAAACGATCACCCGCTCACGTATCCTTGCAGAGCTCTTACAGAAGAACCACGACTAAGAGAACACCAGGCTCAAGCAGGCAGGGAGCTCTTCTGCCCAGCTTCCGACGCACTTTGGCGAAGGGGCGCAGGGTCTGCAGTTGACTCGGTGCGGGAACGCACCTTCCTGCAAGCCTTCGTCGAGACTCCGGCTACATGCTCCGGGGCTTAGGGCTGTTAGGGTCTTTAGGGTTTAGGGTTTTAGGGTGTTAGGGTTTTAGGGTTTACTGCTGTGATTGGGGGTTTGAGCTTAGGGTCATAGCAATTAGGGTTTAGATTCTGGTGTGTTGAGTTTGGGCGCACAAGCTTTGAGGAAGTGACTCCAAGCTTGAAAAAATATCTAGAGAGACTATGAGAGACCATTATACAAATTGTTGAAGTCTCTATCTGGGCTTTGAAGTAACCAGGGAGAAAAAAGTACATACTTTAATTTCATTGTAGCTCCCTTTAAGTAACAGGTCCCCAAGAAAGTATTAAAGTATGGTACTCCAAAGCCCAGCTATAGGGGTACCCTGAAGCAAACCTGGGCCTTAATCTCAGCCGCCCCCTTCAGTTACAAAGCGAGCGCCGCGCGTGAACTAGCACAACGTCCTGTTAGGGCTTTGTGCAGGTGCTCTGAGAGTGTCAGAGGGTGCTATTCCCGAACAGTCCTTCTTCAAGGAAGGATGCTCACAATAATTCACGGCATCTTCAAGCACTACCAAATACATGGTGTTTCAATCGGAAACCCTGGGGAACAGCGTTACGTACTTTGTAATCTCTGGGAACCTGATACAGTACGTACTGCTGTTGAAGACTAAGGAACCCCGAAAGAGCAGTAGTCCTGGGTCATCGCTAGGAGCCCGGGTAGCCTAAACCCTCAATCCTTTCCCTGAACCCTAAATCCGTAAACCCTAAACCCATTCCCTTAACCCTAAACCCCTAAACCCTAAACCCTTTCCCTGAATCCTCAACCCCTACACTGCCCCAAACCCTAAACCCCTCTGACTTGAGCAAGCCACTGGGACGGTTGCAAGCGCGGCACCACTGCCAAAGGCAAGGACAGCCCTGGGCCTGTTACTGGGTTCTAGCTAAGGAACTGTAGGGTTTAGGGTTTAGGGTTTAGGGTTTAGGGTAATGAAGAAACCATATGATTTATTACAGCTCCCTATTATGGTACTTTAAACGGGTGGTTGTTAAAATTAGGGTCCCTCTTTGGGTCCCTATTATAGTACGGCACCTAATATTTAGGGTACCCCAAAAAGGGACCATAATTTTGACAACCACCGATCTGATTTACAGCTTCCTATTATGGTAATTTAAATGCAACGCCTTAACAACCCAGCTTAGGGTTTTACAGTGTAAGGGTTTAGGGTTTAGGGTTGAGGGTTGAGGGTTTAGGGTTGAGGGTTGAGGGTTTAGGGTTCAGGGTTGAGGCTTTAGGGCTTATCGCGGCTGAGGGTTCAGGGTTTCTTCCACAGAGCGGAAGGCCGTTGAAAGAGCCCCGGAGTCCAAATGCTCGTGGGTCCTGTCCTCCTTTCCGCCAGCTTATTGGATTTGGATCCCCACGTCCGCAGGTCGTAAAGCACCAGAGCCGGAAGGCCCGGGAAATTGAGGGTCCCCACATCGCTGTCATTCCAGCTTTCATGGGCTACCGTCCAGCTCGAACAGCAGACGGCCAGCCTGTAATGCCGGCCATTGCCATATTCGGCGCCGAAAGCCTCGTCGGGAAGCCCCAGATCTTCCTCCTGCACTTGTCGCGGAGGTTGGGTCTGGGGACTAATCTTGTCCAAGGCATCGGCCAGATCCAAATCGGGAAGTTCTTCCTCTTCTTCCCGCACTTCGGGTTTTCATTGGTTTTGGTTTCTTAGTTGCTGAGTTCATAAGCCCCAAAAAAATGTACACTTTCAGTTTTATAGTGGGTAATATTATCCGAAAAAGTGTAAAGTGTATCCACTCAGCTACTAAGGTTTAGGGTTCGGGACTTTAGGCTAAACCATAAACCCTTGATAGAACCCTTATAGTTCCCTTTAAGGAACCCTTAACGGATCTCTTTCAAGGTACCCCTAATTTCCGGAAACTCCCATATCGACCTTTCAAGCCTATCCCTGATGTTCTGAGAACCCCGAAGATCCTTCACTCCTTTAAAGGTTCCATAAGGGTTCTATAATAGGCTCCCCTTAAGGGTCCCGTTTAAGAGGGGTCTAGAAGGGCTTAAGAGGGTTCAGGAATTCGGACCTCGGGTTTTCCATTGGGTTTTGGGTTTAATTCAGGCTTTCGAAGACCTCATAGGCTTTCGGGTTTAGGGTTCATAGGGTTCAGGGTTTAGGGTTCAAGGTTTAGTGTTCAGGGTTTAGGGTTTAGAGTTTAGGGTTCATAGGGTTTAGGGTTCAAGGTTTAGGGTTTAGGGTTTGGAGTTTAGGGTTCATAGGGTTTAGGGTTTAGGGTTCATAGGGTTTTCTTATCGCGTTTCAGGACCTGTCATAAGGTTGTTTGTCGTTTTAGGGTGCTGCAGGATCTTATCAAGTTGCTGCGCGGACTGAACGTATTATAGAGTTTCCAGAATTATGGCAGCGGTGTTGTAGGACTTGACCATTCGTTGCAATGCTTTAAGGCTGTTCTAAGGCTGTACTCTGTCTCAAACGGCAGGTATGTAGTTTCTGGTCGCTTGGAGTAGTCCAGCAAATCGAATTCTAAGCCCCCAGTCATGAGGTGCAAAGTGGGCCCACCTGATCGCCAAGCTGACCAACTTCGCAAAATTTTGGACCCGAGCTCCACAGTCGAAACCAAAGGTGCTTGAAGCCAAACCCAAAAACCAGGCCCCAAACCCGAACACAACAAGTCCCAAAACTCCAGGTCCAAAGCCTCACGTCCCTAAACCCCAATCGCCAAAGCCCTCGAACAGGCACGCCTGGAAGGAAGAGTAGTGGTGGCGGAACCTTAGTCAATGCTCATTGAGAGATGAAGAATTAGGCGGTATCCCGCCAGCGCTCAACCTAAAAGCTTGTCATACTTCCTATAACACGATGCCAATACCGCAAAAAAAACATAGCCAAACTCTGTTTGGAGCCCCAAGCTAAACCCCAAACCTGAAACCCCAAACCCGAGACATTGCTTTTTGAAGCCTAGAAACCTTCGGTCGCAGCAGGGTGATCAGGTGCCAGAGACCGTAGCCGGCTGCTGCCCAGAGAAAGAGCCTCTCAAAGAGGCTCTGCGCAAAGGTAAAGGGCTTCCCGGATCAAGAACGCAGCCCAAAATCCCTCACGTAACGTAAAGCGCGTCCAAAAGAACCTTTCTAGAAACCCACACATAAAGGAGAGTTTAGCGCTTAAGGATTTAGGAGCCAAGGCCTATAGGACTTAGGAAAGTTTCAACAGGTGTAGCGTCTAAGCGAAGTAGCTCTAAACCCTGAACCCGACACCCCAATGAGTTGTACGACTGCTTGCAGAGTCTTCCCAAAACCCTAAACCCTCAACCCTTAACCCTAAACCCTAAACCCTCAACTCTAAACCCTAAACCCTCAACCCGCAACCCTAAACTTTTAAACCCTCAATCCTCAACCCTCAACTTCAAACCCTCAACCCTCAACCCTAAACCCTAAACCCTCAACCCTAAACCCTCAACCCTAAACCCTCCACTCTAAACCCTAAACCCTCAACCCTCAACCCTAAACCCTCAACCCTAAACCCTCAAAGGGACCCTTAAACCCTCAAAGGACAAAAAGAGCCCTAAACCCTAACCCCTACATCCCCATCTTTTGCGGGCCCAAATCTCTCTTCCCGAAGCGCCCAAGATTTGCCATGCCTTCCCCAATGATTCTTGGGCCGTAGACGCTGCCTCTGAGCATGCGGTGAAGCCAGACTACAGTGAATCCCAGAAAGTTGGAACATTCATTTAGGGTGATTTGCGCTGGTTTTCCTGTTTACTTTCGTCTAAAGGTACTAGGATACTGATGTTCCAACTCTCTGCAGTTTACTGAAAGAAGGTTTAGGGCTTCAGGGGTTTAGGGCTTTAGAGTTAGGTGTAAAGTTTAGGGCATGGCGGTTTAGGCCTTACGGTTGACGGTTTGCGCTTTAGGGTTTAAAGGACTAGGGGTTTAGGGGTTTAGGGTGCTCGAAAGAGCTGATGCAAACATCAAGTATAAACTACTTGCGGTTTAGGGCCTTGTTGGGGTTTGAGGTTTAGGGTTTAGGGTTTTAGGGAGTTTAGGGTTTAGGGCTTACAGCAGGGCCGAACATGAATTCCACTGATTCTTCAAGTGGGGGCTCAGGAGGCTTGATAGGCTCTCTCATAGAGTCTGATGGGCTTTCGAGCATCACAACCCACTCGGGCACGAAAAACCGGAAACAACCCAAAACCTAAACGCTGGACTCCGCATATTACATTTACAGATCCCCTTCGAAGGAGCTTCTATAAGTGATCCCATCATAGAACCTTTGCAAATCCCCTTAGGTGGGCTCCTAAGACCCGCAACCCTAAACCCGTAAATCCCAAACCCAAAATCCGAGACAACTAGGTTCCTGAGTAGCCCCTGCATAATAAGGGTATCCTTTGCTTCCTACCATTTTGGTTTTAGTAAGGAGACCCTAAAACAAAAATGGCAAACGGGTACTACTGGGGAATTGGAACCTACGGTTGGTGGACAAAATCCTGCATGACCCTAAGGACCCTAAACTATGGGAATTATGGTATATTCCTTATAATGGGTAATGCAGGATTTTGTCCATCAACCGTAGAACCTGATCTCTGAAGGCAAAGCGGCATGAGCCGCGAGCCGCCCGAGCGAAGTTCCTTGGCTTTCCTAAGGGTCCAAAGGACCCAAAAATTAGGGGCTTAGGGGTTTAGGGTTTAGGGGTTTAGGGTTTAGGGGTTTAGGGTTTAGGGGTTTAGGGTTTAGGGTTTAGGGGTTTAGGGTTTAGGGGTTTAGGGTTTAGGGTTTAGGGGTTTAGCGTTTAGGGTCCAAAGGACACAATAATTAGGTACTCGGGTTTGGGATAATAGTTATGTAGGTTACTATTTTTGAGAGTATATGGGGGTTGTCAAAATTAGGGTCCCGTTTTGGGTCCTTAGTATAGTACGGCACCTTTTATTTAGGGTACCCAAAAAGGGACCATAATTTTGACAACCACCCATATGATAATTGGGTACTTGGGCCCTTAGGGTTTGGTTGCTGCTGCTCTTTTGGGGTTTGGATTTGGGTGCTTTTCTGATATGAGGGTCCCAAGTTGGAGGTTTGTGTAGGGGAGAAAAGGCGGCACCGATATAAAAAGTACCCTAAGCGGGCAAACGGGACCCACATTTTCAGAACTACCCATTGAAAAGTTTGGAGCTTTCCTGTCTTACATGATCCGTTTGAACGTCCGTCTGGATATCCTTTACTCCCCCACTGAGCTCTGCAACGTCAGAGCTCATGGCGACACGTACCTTTGATTGCGAGCTATAGCGCCCTGGAACACGAGTATTTTGGAGCAACAACTCTTAGGGTTTAAGGTTTAGGGTATAGGGTTCGAAACCCTACAGAAATCCTGATAAACAATGTGTAAAACAAGGGGCTCTAAAGCCCCGGAACAAGTAGAAACAACCTGTTATACTTGAGTACATCACCGGGAAGAAGCTTAGACATACGGAGGGTCTTATCAATAGGCCATAAACATATACCGCGGAGAAGCGGAGGGGCCGCAGGTCCGTTTTGTGTGGCCAGCATGGCGGAGTAGTTAATTTCCCAGAATAAGATTATACTACTATACTGTTCTCGGCAGAGAGCTTCTGTCATGTGCTGACTTCGAGGCGTGTGAGCTTAAAATCTACAGGGACCCGATCATGCCCTTCTAAGACCAGCCCAAAAGACTTTACAGCCCTGATTAATCACTTAGTTGCTGAGTTCACAAGCCCCAAAAGAGTACACTTTTAGTTTTATAGTGGGTGATACTATCTTAAAAGTGTAAAGTGTTTCCACTCAGCTACTAATAAGAACACTGACAGCCAGCACCGCTACAAAAACCCTAAGAATCCCTTCCAACACACTGAACCCAAAGCCCTCCCTAAACCCTAAAACACTAAACCCTAAACCCCCTAAACTCCTAAACCCTATAAGCCCTAAACCCTAAACTCCGAAACCCTATAACTCCTAAACCCTATAAACCCTAAACCCTATAAACCCTACACTCCTAAATCCTATAAGCCCTAAACCCCCTAAACCCTAAACTCCTAAACCTATAAGCCCTAAACCCCCTAAGCCCTAAACTCCTAAACCTATAAGCCCTAAACCCTATAAGCCCTAAACCCAAAGCCTTACTTAGAGGATCATGGGACTTAGTAACTAGGGTTATAATTAAGGTAACCATACTTATAATTACTTATAACCCCACTTAGGGTACTTATAACCGTACTTACTAAGTCCCATGATCCTCTAANTAGAGGATCATGGGACTTAGTAACTAGGGTTATAATTAAGGTAACCATACTTATAATTACTTATAACCCCACTTAGGGTACTTATAACCGTACTTACTAAGTCCCATGATCCTCTAAGTAAGGCTTTGGGTTTAGGGTTTATAGGGTTTAGGGCTTATAGGATTTAGGAGTTTAGGGTTTATAGGGTTTAGGGTAATTACCGCTTAAAGACCGAGAGCTTTCGAGCCGAGAGTCCCGGGCAAAGGCTGCGGAGCCCGTCGAGACGAGGAAGGAACAACCTGGGTTTAGGCTTTAAGGGGCTTTAGGGGTTTAGGGTTTAGGGGTTTAGGGGTTTAGGGTTTAGGGGTTTAGGGGTTTAGGGGTTTAGGGGTTTAGGGGTTTAGGGGTTAGGGGTTTAGGGGTTTAGGAGTTAAGGGGTTAAGGGGTTTAGGGGTTGAGGGGTTTAGGGGTTAAGGGGTTTAGGGGTTTAGGGTTTCATGATGGGACAGCTCGATTCTGTTGTCTCGGGTTCCGGGTTAAGGTTCAATTTTTTTACGAGGAATGTCAAGCTTTTTTGGTTTAGGGTTGTAAGGTTTAGAACTACATGGGATCTAGAGTCGTGGATTGTGGGGCCTAGAATGGTTTTGGGGCTGCAATTGTATAAGGCTTAGAATTTTATGAGGCTTGGGGTCATAGGGAAGGACCCAGGTCCTCCGATATCTCTGAATAGAGGAGTATATACCCTCAGCTGTACTAGGACCCCTGTTGCGATTTAAAGTATAATCCTTAGTTCAAGGATTTGGGAAGATCGGGGGGGGGTTCTAAAAGCGAGCATGGTTCCCCAAAACCCTCAAGTTTGAATTCGTTTCAGGGTTTATGGTTTAGGGTTTTCCTAAAAACCTAAACTCGAAGCCTTGCAAAACAGCAAAAACCGGTTCAGGGTTTAGGGGTAACACCAGGGAGTATAGCAGCAAAAGTTAGATTGTGGTTTGCGATCTCGGGGCTACGATTGCTATAGGGGTTGCTATATTTGGTTTAGGATTTGAGGTTTAGGGATAAACATAAACCCTAAACCCTAAACCGTGGAAGGGTTTTTCATGGGGTTCTATAAGGTCATCAGAGTTTAGGCTTCGGGGATTTGTCAATTCGTTTTAGGATCTACCGCTTCGGGATACTATCCGGTTATTGTAGGACTGCTAGAAGGGTTACTTACTATAAGGGTTCCTTTTCGGGGTCTATACGGAGTCACACAACACGTTTGCGGTTTACGACTGAGGGCGGTCGAGGCGGTTTAGGGCTTAGGGTCACTACGAGGGTTCCTTTAAGGGATCTGCAGGGGTTTAGGGTTTAGGGTTGGTAGGGTTTAAGATTCAACGGTTCTCTCATGGGATGCAACAAACCCTGAAGCACCCAAGCACACCGAACATGACCTAAACCCATAAACCCAACCGCCAACCGTCAAACCACTCGTAGCGAAGCCGCAGATGACGAAGTTGCGCCGCGAGTAGAAGGGTGACATGTGAAATAGATCCAGGAGAATCTCCTCAAGTCGTGCTTGTTAAACTGATTTCTAGTTCGTGGTTGGGATCGTATGAAAAATGTACATCTTTATTCCTTAAGGGGTCCAAGTACCCACAAAGATGCACAAAAGTGTTAACCAACTATGACACAGAATTTGTTACAATGGTAGGGTGGAGGCTTCAAGCGTCATATAGGTGGCCTTGATAATTGGAATAGGGTAGAAGAATCTCCTTGAGTCGCGCTTGAAGAATCGATTTGTTAGGGCGGGTAGGGCTGAGGCTTTAAGGATACATTGTTTTAGGGTTTTTAAGTTACAGGGTTTGAGGTTTAGGGTTCAGGGGTCTGTCTCCGTGAGTATACGGTCGTACGTAGTGTAGCTTGGTAACTTTACGAGGTTCAATCAGGATGTCATGGGCTCTAGGATTTCATCCTTGTTCTCCACCAAGGCCCTAAACCGTCAGCATGGATCCCAAGCAGTGACCCAAGTGAGCCTTGGGGCCCCCTCCGCAAATAGAAGCAATACAAATCCCTAGGGCTCCAGTTACCTGGATGGAAGGTTACTAACGTATATTATGTACCCCAACAACCTCCCATTTAGGCAACTGGAGCCCTAAACCCTACACCCTAAACAATATGGTAAAAACGATCGGGTAGAAAATGCTCGGCTAGCCGGTGTAGTGGGAAAGGAGACTTTTTGGCGCTCCACCTCTCCGCAACAGTCTGTAGAAATTGGCTCGGGAAGTCAGGTGCTTATTGCAATGTTACAGTAATGGTCTATATAGCGTAGTATTGTAGAGTATAGTTTTACAATAGTATAAGTCTAGTATAGCGTAGTATATTAAAGTAGAGCATAACATACCAAATAGAACCTACTACCACCGGACCCCTTCAAGAGCTGGACCTTTCCGCGCCCTCAACCCTCCTAAACCCTGCCGAACTTTAACCCTACGATTGTAGGAGCCTGAATACTCAGAATAGGGTTCTGGCGTCTGTTATGATAGACTTACACAGGGATTTCAAGGGAACTCTATGACTAATTAGTCACATGCCTGTGCTCCCCCACAAAGTCCCCCTAATCCTTCAGGTCGAAGTAGGGTTTGCCATAGCATCGCAACCTCAGAGAGCCCAATACCACATTGACATAATGAAAGCATGTACCTCAAGTTCTATGGGCCTGTATTTTCTGGGATTTACGGTCTATGCCTGAATTAATGGGCATTGGGCTCTCTAGCATTCAAAAGCCCAACACACACCATTGGTTCGAAGAAACCCTCAAAGACATTTCCCAAATTGTCGTGCTCCCAAGGCTCGATAACGATGAGGACGATCACGATCCACTCCTGATGGTGCTGCCACCAGGGTAGTGACTCAGGCAGCCCTTCAATCAAAAGGCATATTTCTTCATTTTTTACGACGACGTCCTCTTAAACGAAGAGTTAGCGCAGGGGCCTCTTTCTGGAGATGGAAACGACAAAACCCAGGATGTGTTGCAGTACTGCATCGTCTTGCGAAGCCAGGCGGCCAGCTTGTTCGAATGCTCCACCTCGGCTTGCCCCGAGAGCCCAAAACCAAGACCCCTCGATAAAGGTCCAGGGGTTAGAGTTTGAGGATTTGCAGGATACTTAAAATGTACCAGGGTTGGTGCTCGAAGTGAAGCTATACGCCTCGGCTAAACGGGCTTTGGGGCTTTTTGGATTGAGGCATACCTCTTTTCTCAAGGTACCGGGGTCCTGCCTCAAGCAGCCTGTCACAACCAACCCTTAGACCCTAAACCCTGAACCCTGAACCTTAAACCCTAAACGCTGTCGCAACCCGTGGGCCCAACCCTTAGACGAGGCATCTCAGGGCCCAATGAACAGGACAGGGTTTGGGGAGCAGAAAAAAGGGGCCTAAATAATCACCTACACTATTTGGGAGGTCCTTATAAAACCAATAGCATAATATATCCCAAAATCCTATTCTAATTAGTAGCCCCCTAGCTTATCAATGCATATTTTACATTGAAACCATGTGGCTGCAGGGCTCCAAGGAATTTTCGCTTAGCATATCATCCCATATCCTCCTAAACCCCTCAATTACGACATCTACCCTACATGATAAAGGCATCTTACTGTGAGCTGGAGGCTTTGGATCACAACAATTATATAGAAAGAGTTCCAATCGCACCACTGTACAGTACTAAGTGACGATAACAATAGACATAACAGAGATACTGATATTATTGGCCGCAAACGTAACAATCCACCCCAAAACATCAAAACCTACTACCAAGCATAATCACAAGTCATCTTCATCCTGCCCAAACCCTGAACCCTAAACCCCGAACTCGAAACTTTAAGTAACAGCCCTAAGCCTTAAATTCCCCATGGAAGCCTTTCGGACTGTCACAAACCTCAACAAACAAAACCTTGAACGCCAAACAGTTTAGATGATGCTTATATTGTTTCTGGTATATATAGTAATATAGCGATAAATCTAGAAAACGCTGTAAATTCGAGTCTCCAATCCTTACACCCGGCTCTTCAAAATGGCCTCCAGCTGCGTCTGCAGGAAACCTTTGTCTGCGTTTGGGGTTTACCGAGAGATTCCTACAACGAGACTATTAAGCACGGAACTGTGATTTGATTTCGTGTGTGACTGGTGTTTATGAGGGCTGCAAGAGGGGCTTTCGAGACATGCAGGGGCTTGTAGGATGTTCTTGGGGTTTAGGAGGCCTTTGCAACGGTAGGTATAGGCTGTTGAGAGACTCCCCGGCCGGTACTTCAATTCATATATGACGGATCCTGCGGCAACTGACTGTATCATTTTAGCTAGAGAACTTTGGAGTCTCCGGATAAGGTTCGGGGCTCAAGGTCGGGGGCTGTAAAAGCAAAGTGCTGTAAAGATCTATAGGGGCTCTTATGGCCCAGGAAAAACCTGAAGCTTTCAAAGTTTAGATTTTGGGGCAAAAGGTTCCAGGCGCCAGGGTAGTGGTAGTGCCACGGCGACTACGACGACGGCGACTCCTACTGCTGCGACTGCTACTGTGCTACTGCGACGGCGACTGTACTGCTACTACTACACCTACCACCACGACAACGACAAGGACAACAACTACTACTACTACTCCTGCTGCTACTACTACTACTACTACTACTACTACTGCTGCTGCTGCTGCTGCTGGTACTGGTACTACTACTGCTACTACTACTACTACTGCTACCTGTTAGTTCATTATTGGTGTTGCCGTTGGCATTGTTAGCAGGAACAGTTGTTGTTGGATTGAATCGATTGATACTGGGTGCAGCAGTCGTTTTCGACAGGCTTATTTCCAGTATTGCCAATCGTCGCTGTTGTTATTGACATTGCTGTCGCCCTTGCTCTCGCCGTCGTTACTGCTATTGTCGTGGACACTGTTATGGTCACGTCCCGCTTGTTCCTAAACCCCAAGCAGGCCCTAAGTCCTAAATCCGAAGCCTCGTCAGCGCAAGCCCAAACCTCGAAACCCTAAGCCGATACAACTCAGCACAAATTACATAACAGTATAAATGCTGAATGGGATTTTAACTATGCCAACTGTTTAAGAAGCCCACACACGAAACTCTTATACGAAAATATATAGCAGACTTATACACCCATCTACCACAAATCCATCACTCCTAAATTCAAGAAGTCCCTAAAACCTAAACCCTAAGTCCCACAGTGCAGCTCTGTTGCTGTACAGGTCGTTGAGAACGGCCAAGCGCTGATCCAGGATGCCAACCTGGGTTTTTGATCTCATATTGTCGTATCTCATCTTGCCTTAGCTTATACTATATTCAGTGTCTTACATCACCCTAAACCCTAAACCCTAAACCCTCAACGGTTATGTTGGGTTATAGTACGAGGGTTTAGGGTTTGAGGCTTTAGGGTTTAGGGTTGAGGGGCTCGTGGGTCCTTTAAAGGGAGTCTATAGGTGTTCCTTTAAAGGGATCTAAAAGGATTACTATAAGGGATCTTGCTTTTTGAATCGAGGGTTTAGGGTTTGAGGCTTCAGGGGCTTTAGGGTTTAGGGTCTAGGGTGTTTAGGGTGTTTAGGGTGTTTAGGGTGTTGCGGGTGTAGGGTTTGGGCTTTAGGGTTTAGGGTTTGGTGTTTCGGGCTTATCTTATCTTGAAGGGGGTGTTCTTTAAACAAGGAGAACCTTGTGTGGATTCTGTGATATAGTAGCCTGATTTTGACTCATGTTATTCGTCGGCTTCGTGTTAGTTTTACTAACATACCCTCAAACCCAGCCCTAACCATTAAAGCCGCCCCCCCAATATGATCTTCATGTAAAAGTCCCTAGAAAAAACCCGAAGTAGATCCTGTCAGGTGCAAGCAAGCTTCGCGCTTTCCGACTTCCAAGTACTTGCGGCAGGAGTCGTACTGCCTGACTCGGGGTTCGGGGTTTAGGGTGTGCGGTTTGGAAAAAGTAGTTTAGGGTTTCGAGTTCAGGGGCTACGGATTTGCCTGTATCCTAAGGCTTAGGGCTTCGGCTGTAATTTTGTAAGGAATAGGGTTTTGGGGCCCCTTATAGTAGAATTATAACAAGGAACCCCCAAAATAGTATTGGTAACTATTCAGGCCCCTAAAATAACCCCTAAACCCTACATCCTAAACAGCCCTTAGCCCGACAAACATGTCATAACGTTGCAAAACAGGGCGAGATGTGAGACGAACCCAGATAAACCCTCAACCCTAAACCCTATTTAGGGGTTTAGGGTTTAGGGGTTTACGGGTTTAGGGGTTTAGGGTTTAGGGGTTGGTTTAGGGTTTAGGGTTTTAGGGTTTAGGGGTTTGGGGGTTTAGGGTGTAGGAGTGAGTCGGGCTTACAGGTTCCTTTAAGGGTTCCTTTAAAGGGAACCCTGTAGTACCCTTTATAACGGACCCTATAGTACCCTTTATAGGAGACCCTATCCTATAGTACCGGCCGGGGCAGAAGTTGCATCCAAGAAGCGCATCGAAGCGGTCATGCTCCCACAAGATCTCCTTGGAGGGCAGAATATAGGGGCCTTCATAACATAGGGGCCTTCATAATTAGACTAGGTTTCCTTTAAAGGGTTCCTTTAAAGGGGTCTATAAGGGATCTGTGGTAGGGTAGTATAATACAGGGGCCTTAGTGATTAGAATAGGGTTTTGGGGCATATTATACTGTAACTGTAACATAAGGATACCCCAAAACAATATCGGTAATTATTTTGCAACGATATTGGGATGCCTCTAATGTGATACCAAGAGGGGGTTTTCTGAAGGATTCGATAAGGGAAAATACAAGGGTTCTATGCGTGATTTGCGGTTTCAATGGCTTTAGGCGTCGGGGTGGCGTGTAGGGCTGAGAGTCGCAAGTCGTTGAGACAAGTAGTCATTGATCCCGGAACTTGTAGGACTTAGAAAGATTTCGTTCAGCTCAATAGCCTTTAGGAGGGTCTACAGGTGGAGACAAGATCGTGGCTAGGGGATCAGAAGGCTCAGTAGGTAGGTCCCATGTGGGGCGATAAGTATGCTATCCTGGTTATAACTTATAACCTGCATAAATTGTAGTCCAAGGGTTATAGATTGACTGGATTTGGAAGCATCTGTGATTTCACCACCAAAAGCCACTCAAGAACAACAGCCAAAACACACGAAAAACTAGAAAAACATTAAAAACCCAGTTTCGAAAAAAAAACTTGAAAATCTTTCCAAATACTAAAAACAACATACGAACAAAAATCACACAAAAATTCCAAAAATTGCCTATTTACAAACCGTCCCGCCCCCCGCTTCATCAATATAATCAATACGCCACCCGCTCTGCGAGCTAAGAATCAGATATAATACAAAGATCATGCTTGTGATGTAAGAAAACTAGAAGATTTCATATAATTCTTTGCAAGACATGGAATTCACAAAAGAATTTCTCATATAATTAAAAATATTAGCCAAGGTTTCTGAAGATTGCTCAGAATATTCAAAATCTGGTTGCTGCTGATGTTCATGTTTTTCAGGTTTTTTGAAAAAGCTGAATTTCGTTCGGCACCGATGCTTTTAAATCCAGTCAAGTTATAGAGCTTGGGATTTGGAGTTTGGGGCTTGGGGTTTGCGGTTTTTTATGGTCCAGCACTATAGCGGCTTCGCTCCGTTTCACACCAGCTCTCTCGCTAAAGTCCTCGTTCTAAGCCCAGCATCGGGAGTGCCCAGCATGTCACTCTGAAGCGTCAAGGAGCACTTCGTGACAAAAATGGCGCCCATCTGCCTGAGACCGGATGTGGTGTTTGCAGGCTCAAGGGCCTTTGCAATAAGGTGGTCTTGATTGTTACAGTAGAAGACAGAAAGTTGGAACATGGCTTTAGGAGGATTAGTGCTAGGATCCCTTATACTTTACCTTAAGGGGCATGAGGATATCGATGTTCCAACTTTCTGGCTTCTACTGTAAGGTGGTCTTGATTGTTACTTCTGTACCTTTGTACAGGGTGGAAAAATACATTACGACACTGGAGAACCCAAGACCGCTTCATGAAGGAATACACCTGCAATCACAATACTAGGGCTCCTGAAATTTCGAGGTATATTCCTCACCAAAAATCCTAATGCCCTAACAAAGACCCTGTCGAAACAACTGTTCGTGATTCCTTTGGGAAACCACCTGAACCCTCAACCAAACCCAAAACGCGGAAGGCCAAAACCACAACTCCTGCGAGCATGGAAGGGTGTTGAGGTTCTTACACGTGCTCTCACATCCTTTCAGAACAGCTTTCAGTGATCCCTCAACGGATCTATATGGGGCTTACAGTGTCTTTAGGGTACAGCGAACAACCCTACACTAATATCACAAAAACCTGTTGCTCAAGCTACTGGGTTCATGTAAGGTTTAAGGGATTCTATTTCAGCTACCATATCAGGGATCTATAGTAAATAATATGGTAAATCCCTTAATTAACAAGAGTCCAAGCTAAGGGCATAGCATCTTCACGAGCTTCTCATCCAGGTCAAAGGTCCCATGCTTGGCCAAAGCTTCTGGAATCGGCGTCGCCTCACAGCGAAAGCCGCGCTTAGGCTTGGGGCGGGTTTTGGGCGCGGGTCTCAAACTTTATACGTAGGTTTGTTTTCAGCTGCTAGTACCCTTAAAGGAAACCCTAAACCCTCAAAGTAAACCCTACTCTAGAACCCTACAGTACCCTTCAAAAGTTCCTTCAAGGCTTTTAGGGCCCTTGGTTCAGGGAATCTTTAATATAGGGGCCTTAATAATTAGAACATGGTTCTGGGGCCGATTATACTATAGTTATAATAAGGAACCCCCAGAATAGTATAGGTAATTATCAAGGCCCCCATATTAGAGTGCCACTCCACCCTAAACCCTGAACCCTCCACCCTAAACCCTAAAACCGTGAACCCTAAACCCTGAGCGCGAGGTCCGTACTATAGGGGCCTTAATAATTAGAATAGGTTTTGGGGCCCATTATACTATATTTATAATAAGGAACCCCAAAAATAGTATTGGTAATTATTTAAGCCCCTATACTAAATCCTGATAATAGCCCTTCTGGACCCCTTTACAGGAACCCTATTCGCTATTTAAGCCCCTATAAGTACCTTAAACTCCAGGATAGGTAATGATTTAGGACCCCAAACGTAGCCTTCAGGAGGGCGGAGTCTACGATCTTCTCGAAGACAGCCAGCTTCACACTCTGGGCGAAGGCGTAGCCTCGGTTTAGGGTTTGGGGTTTAAGCGTTTAGGGTTGAGGATGTTTAGGGTGTTTGGGGTGTTTAGGGTGTAGGGAAAGTTTAAGGGTCTTGAGGTTTGGGGATTAGGGCGTAGCCTCGGAAGTCTTCCTACCCTTAGAGGGTACTCTAGGGTTCGGTCCCCCTTACTTCTGGGTCGCCCATAAAGGGCACTATAGGGTGCCATCATAGGGCCTCGATTCTCACGGGATTTCGGATTACGGGTCTTGAGCTTGAGGTGTTTATGGGGTCTAGGAGTTTAGGGTTCTATTGCTTAGGGTTCGGGTGCTAAGGCTCCTTTATTTAAGGCTCTATAAGAGCTCTATGACGAGTTTAGGGTTGTAGGGTTGACATTTTGGACAGCTTCATCCCTAACCACCGTTACAACTACGGATGTAAGGTTTAGGGCTCATGCGTTAATATGGAACCCTGAATAACTAGTAAGATTATTCTCTAAGAGGTTCCTTGAGTAGAATATTACATGGGAGTTTCCGAAAATAAGGGGGTACCTTATTTTGGGGTCCTTATAATAAGGATCCTACCATATAGGGTACTATATTAGGGTCCCCTATTTTCGGAAACTCCCATATATCACACAACCAAATTCTCGTAACCGAGGCCCTTCTATCAAACCGAAAACCACGCAAACCCTAAACCCTGAATCCCTTGTCGATTCGGGGGTCCTTATTATCATTATCGTATAATGGACCCCTTATTGGAGTTATGTCATGTACGTGTATATACGGTATACTTTGACCTGATGAAGGAAGCTTGCAAGGAGCCCGTATTACCCCGTGTAAGGGTTTAGGCTTCAGGTGCTGAAACGAGGCCCGGGCTGTAAGCCAAAGCCTCGTCTGCCCAGCGGGTGGCGAGCACGATGTGATCGCCACCTGAGCACTTTTGGGTTAAGGGTTTCGGCAGTTTAGTGGGGTGTTTGACGGGGAGCAATGGGTTCAAGTGGTATATGGGAGTTTCCGAATATAGGGGCCTATATATAGTACCCTAAATAGTAGGATCCTTAATATAAGGACACCAGAATAAGGTACTACCCCTATTTTCGGAAACTCCCGTATGGTCTCTTATGCGACGACTTTGAAGGTTCCCAAAACCCGAACGGCTTTGCAGGGTGTTCTACAGGGCTTGGATGTACAGGGCTAGGGCAAAGGATGCTGCCTCTTCCGCCAAGCGTCTTAGCTTTGCCGGTTCTGAAACGTCTTCGGCCGATGCGGCATCGCGGAACCTGGAGCGGGGTGGGGGTGTGTGGGGGTCCGGGGGGGGGGGGCATTTATCATTTATCATTTAGCGCTCCGGAGCTCAGGGTCATAAACACAGCGAGGTTCGAACGATCTTGCCTGCGTCGAACATCTACTTTTCAAGCCCCGTGGTCCGGATTTTAAACTAGCCACCAGAACCTTCGAACGACAACCCCTCTAACTCCTACACCCGTAGCCCTCATACCCCAAACCCAAACCCTACAGCCCTCGAACCCCAATACAACCCAATTGTAAACAAGCGCCTTCAAAGACAGGAAGAGCAGAACAAACAAACTGCACCCTAATATAAGGGCCTTGATGATTCGAATAGGGTTTTGGTGCATATTTTGCTGTAATCATAACGAGGAGCCCTAAAGAATACCATTGGTACTCACTTAGGCCATAATCAATTCCTCCACCCCAAGCTTGAAGATGCGAGCCAAGATGCTTCTCCCATTGGTCGAAGTTGTCCGTCAGCGGATCATCCTTATCCTGCACTACTGTAGCGCATAGGGTTAAATCCTAGAACCTCTTAACCCTAAACCCTACGTAAATCCTAGAACCTAAACCTTACACATAGGGTTTAGGGTTTCAGGGTCGGGTTTTGGGCCTCAGGTGTAGGGGTTCAAACTGTAGGCTACAACAACTGCAAGGGATGCTTGCAGATGAATTTGGGGGGGGTTCCGAAAATAGGGGGTACCTTATTTGGGGGTCCTTATAGTAAGGATCCTACTATTTAGGGTTGCAATATTAGGGTCCCCTATTTTCGGAAACTCCCATTTGCTAGCTAATCGAGGACCCTGCATAAATGCCCAGGCTAGCCACTGTCATGGAAGAGTCCCACGAGTTGCGATGGCTCCCACACGACATTTAGTTTCGGGGCGCAGGACTCACCAAGTAGGTAATTGCAATAAAGTGGCCTGCAGCTGCCATATGCGGGTTTGCACCAATTGCCTGTTTGCTTACCCAGACCCCACACGGCATGTTCCATAAACTACCGGAATCCAGACAAGACGAGACCACTACGGAAATCTCTTAAACCCTAAACCCTAAAGCCTAAACCCTAAGGATACTTGTGACGTACCGTGACGGAGTTACCGAATCGCCTGATTCTCCAAGAACCAACCCTAAACCCAACACCCACCCGAAACCACGCCTTAAAGGGGACCCCTATTATGGAACCCTATGCTACCCCTTAGAGGGAACTCTAGTATAAAGCCCTATACTACCCCCTTAAAGGCCCCATCGTGGTAGAACCCTCTGTCCCAGGGCCTGCTCCGCGCTGTCCTGCATGGTGTAGGTCATGCTGTCTGCCTCCACATCCTCCCGCACTGTGGCCACTTCAAGGGTTTGGGGGCTACCCCTCCCCCCCCCCCCCCNCCCCCCCCCCCCCCCCCCCCGGCTAGGGTGGGTCTGGCGTCGTTTCGCAGGAGCCGCAGAGAGCTGTCAGAAAGCTCTTGCTGCGCGCCCTAAAGGGGTAAGCCTTCCAGGCCGGGCAAGGAGTGTACGTTTGTTCGGATGCCTACATCAAACCCCCAGAAAGCCAAACCCTCAGCCGCACGGAACGACACGTAAATCCTGCCGTCCTCTGGAGGAAGGGTTTCACCTGCAGCTTGACAAGACAAATGCGGCCCCGACCGTCAGAGACACTCACAGATGCTATCAGTGCTCCGATTCAACCCACAAACCATAATCCAAGATGTTGAACCCTTAAACCCTTGCACCCTCAAACTCAACCCTAAATTAAACTCTGAACCCAAAGACCCCAAACCCTTAAAGGGTTGGTTTCCCCAGACAGCATCCGGCACGCAACCTCAATATAGGGTGCAGAAGCAAGCCGTGTCATGAGCATCAGCCTCGACTTTTCGCACATACTGGCAGAGTGAGCATCAGCAGCATCAGGCACCCAGGCTTTGCATGAGAGACAAGCACTTGTGCCTACATCTTCCCTAAACCCTAAACCCTAAACCTAAACCCTAAACCCTACATCTTCAATCAGGCATTCAAGATTCCCCACGTCAGTTTCTATTTAGGGTGCCGAGACGAGCCAGTGTATGAACATCAGCCTTTTAAGATTTTCCACGGTAGCAACAGGAATAGAAGCAGAGTGACCGTCAGCCCTCAAACCTAGACCCTAAATGATACCTGTAGCCGAAAAGACCTACCTTTTTAGGGTTCCTTATTATGGTTTCTATATATAGTTCCTTAATATTCATTATAGCATAATCCCTAAAGAAACCTTCTAACCTTTTAAAGGATCCCTATGGACTAAGGATACCCTATTCTACTCCAGCTTCCCCGAAACCCTGGGCGTCTTGATTAAAGCAGCTGAGCTCTTGGCCCACTGACCGGCGAACCAGACGCCGAAGCCGGCGCACTTCGCTCCTGTCCAGGCCCCAACCTCAAAAAGGCAGATATGTTTGGGGTTGTGGGTTGAAGGTTTGGGGAACCTCGAAAAGAGTAGAAAAAGAAGGTTAAGAGTTTGGGGTGTAGGGTTTGAGGTTCAGAGTTTAGGGTTAACAAGTAAGTACATACTTCGACCATACAACATAGGTGGGTATATATATATAAACAGACACACACACACATGCACTAACAAACCCCCCCTCCCGCGCTCCTAGACGCACGTCACGGCTACATTCAGAGTCGAAATCCATTTTGCTCACCAGGGCCCTCATCACAATCTGCATCATCGTCGTTACGTGCGTTTCAAAAACATCATCACTATCTGCATCATCACCGGTAATCCCCTACTAAAACCGTTCATGGACCATGGAGCACATGTGCACAACGTTTGTGTGTGTACACAATAAGAGCCGAAAGGAAACATAGATTGACAGATAGATATAATATAATGTAATATACAATAATATATATATATATATGCCCAAAGCGTCCCACTGCAGGCCCTGCCTTGGCTTGCATGTTACACGCTGATGTATGCTGCACTAACACAGCATGCACTAACACAGCATGTCCAGCTTGATGAAAGCATTGCTTGATACTTCAGGCAATCTGGCAAACATATAGTTCACTGAGAGTGTATATAAGGCTGAATGAACGTTGTTTAGCATTCAAAAGTTACACAGTACCTACCCTATGTTTCAGCATTGCAGACTAGCGTGTAACTAGTACGGCAGCAAATACTCGCCTGATACTTCATTTACGCTTAGTATTTGTTTTTGCAACGTCATCTGTGTCAAGTTCAGCATCTGGTATTGGACGTTGACAAAAACGCAAATATTTCGTTTTATCCACTCAGAACCTGAACCTGGTAGACAATGACACATTGCTCGGTCGCATTCGAATGCAAGTGAATGTCAACTCAACTAATATGGAATGAGCATTTAGTTCAAGCTGAAACAGTTACAACCGGTATATAAACAATGCTCAACTTCAACGAATACTCACAGCTTAAATCGTTTCCATATTTACAAGCCTATCTGTTGGAAATATTCGTGTCGATGCGTAAGCTCTTGAACATGTGTGCTATGCACAACAGCAATTTGCCGTACAGCTCTGGAGGATTTCTACTGAGTGTGGCGCACAAACATGGAAGTATTCAGGCTGGGGGTTCATGGTTTAGGGTTCTGGGTTTAGGGTTTAGGCGTTCAGGATTTAGGTTTAGGGTTCAGGGCTTGGGGTTCAGGGTTTAGGAAGGGTAGCTGGGTGATCTTTGTAAGCCCATGGCTTTAGCAAAGCAACAAAAGTGACCCTGTACATAGCTGCCCTGCTCTGAAGCGACATGTACAAAGAGCTTCAAGCAGAGCTGGCTGCGATGGGCAAGCAAGCTCCGAAGCGCTGTGCCAGGGGCTTGGAGGCCTTGAAAGAGCTCGCGCGCCTCCGAAGCCGACAGAGAGCCTAAACCCTAAACCCCTAAACCTCTAAACCCCTAAACCCCTACACCCCTAAACCCCTAAACCCCTAAACCCCTAAACCCTAAACCCCTACACCCCTACACCCCTAAACCCCTAAACCCCTAAACCCCTACACCCTGAACCCGAAAATCTGAACCCTAAACCCCTAAACCCTAAACCCTAGAGTGCGCCTCCTAAGGCGACTCGAGCTGGAAGTGAAAGAAACCTCGGAAGCCACGAAGGATCCCAGGCTCAGGGTCTCGTCATCCTCTGCGGCCGTCGCTGCTTCTGACCTTGCTTCTGAAATAGTAGTGTTTCATAAAACACTACAAACACTACATGTTTTATAACACACTACATGTTTCATAAAACACTACAAGAGAAGAGAAAACCGGTTTAATATGATTTCTCTAAGGGAACGACATCAAAAAAGACGTGGAAAAGTCTCGTGCTTAGGATCACAGCGACACGTTCTCTGCACAGGAAGGCTCCTCGGATTCCTTCACTTGGCACCGGATGGCCATCAGCACGACACTGCAAAGCATGCAAAAGGCCCCGAGAAGCTTCAGGGGT
The DNA here is from genome assembly GCA_003297005.1 of Symbiodinium sp. clade A Y106. Classification (NCBI taxonomy): domain Eukaryota; class Dinophyceae; order Suessiales; family Symbiodiniaceae; genus Symbiodinium; species Symbiodinium sp. clade A. Next base: position 23,758 of record BGNK01003774.1, on the reverse strand, counting down.
TTGGGGGCATTGTGGAACAGGACCGTCTGCGCTAAATAGCCTGAGTTGCTCAGTTCATAAGCTAACAAATACGAAATCTTTCAGGTCTGACCGGGGTTATACAATCCCAAGAAGTGTGAAGATAAACAAGGCAGCTACTATTGATCAAGCCCTAAACCCCACAACACACTTGTGAAAAGCGCATCAACACCCAAAATCAAAAATGCTTATAAACGCCGCCGAGCAACCGGTGATCATGCTTGCGGATGTGAAGACGGTCGCGCTGACCGCTGCCGGACATCTTGTAGCCCCTGCCGCGGGAAGCCTGGGGGAACTAAACCAAATATTGGGGCATTACTAACTAGAATAATTAAATATGGTTTTGGGGGTGAGGAACCCTAAGAAATAGTATGTACTATAATGAATATTTTAGCAGACTATAACACTGGGGAGTCCTAAGGGACAATATAGGTAGTCATTGGCGCAGCTACATTAGGTGTGTGTTTAGACCTGAGGGTACGCCCTAACAAGGCTTTTGGAAGGGTTCACAAGGGTGTTGCCAGGGTCTTACATAGAAGATTTACACTGGTCTGGGTTCAGAGCTGGCGTGCTACTGTCTTTGTACCACAACGAGGGTTTCGAGGCGGTGGTGACTTACTGCGAGGCTTAAACTCTTGCCGGGGAGTTTGAAGGATTTGAAATTGCATGGGGTCACAATCAGGAAAGCATATAATTTATACTGTCTGTGTAAACCTATTAAGGCAACTTGAATTAAAACCCTCTGAGGAAGCTTCGGTAAATTCGAAGATCCTGGTAACACCGCTGTAGCAACTTGTGAAACGTTGCTAGACCCTGATAAAGCACTACAAACCCTTTCAACGCCCTCATACAACCGTGCAACTACCTTATAAAAACCAATAAAGCCGTTGCGCAACCCGCAACCGTTTTAAAGCGGCTAAATCCTGTTAAAGCCCTAAATCCTAGACTTTGCGCTCTCAACCTTGTCCGAAAGCTAAAAGCCTATAGCCTAAACACCGCAGCCTACACCCTAAACTGAATTATCCCTCAACACTGAATCTTCAACCCAGAAGCAAGATCGAGATGGAGATCCAGACAGTCAGAGTGAGGAGAAGCCCAATAGCTTGCCACGGTCTTTCCACCACAACCCCGAAGGAGCTTTGTTCATGCCTGGGATTGTTTTACAGGGGGTTTGGGGTCTTTAGATTCAGGGTTTCGGCCAGTTTAGGCCCCAAAAAACGCTTGCCTCATGTCAGGGAAGGTGAGATGTTTTTGGTTCGTGGTGTTGAGGCCTTAGGGCCCAAAAGCGTTGAGATCTTGCTTACATTGGATTCCTTGATCGGCATGTTTAACGATTTCATGGCATGCGCTACGGGGTTTACGGGATTCTTTACGTGTGTTTTATAGGGTGTTACGGTTGATGGACAAAATCCTGCATGACCTTGGGGACCCTAAACTATGGGAATTATGGTATATTCCTTATGATGGGTCCTAAACTATGGGAATTATGGTATATTCCTTATAATGGGTATAGGGTGTTAAGAACCCAAGCCTGGCTCTTTCATAGGGAGCCTTAGGGGGGTGGGGGGAGGGGGGGTAGGGGGCCTTAATGCCCATAATAAGGCCCAAAAAAGGGTTATTTAAGGAAGTATAGTCCCTAACCCCCCTCCCCCTTACCCCCGCTAAGGGTCCCTATGAACCTTGTTCATCTAAGGGCCTCATAACTTTAAGGGCTCCTTCAAGGGTTGCTACAAGGTCTTCGGGATACGGCTGATGGACAAAATCCTGCATGACCCATTATAAGGAATATACCATAATTCCCATAGTTTAGGGTCCTTAAGGTCATGCAGGATTTTGTCCATCAACAGTAGGGGCCAAATAATTCGCAAAGGGCGTTGGGCACGCTTCATAGTTTGACCATAATGAGGAACCCTGAGTAATACTATTGGTACTGATTGAAGCTTCTATGCTACCTTCTTGGGGGCTAGGGTACGACAGACAAGATATGATAAAAGGACAAGCACATTGCTCGTATGGTAACCCCCCCGGGCTGTTCTTCGAGGCTCCTCCAGTACACCAGTATCCCAGAGTGCAAAAACGCATATGGGTGGTTGTCAAAATTATGGTCCCTCTTTGGGTCCCTATTATAATACGGCACCTATTATTTAGGGTACCCCGAAAGGGACCATAATTTTGACAACCACCCATATTGACATAAGCATACGTATGTGTATGTCCAAGAACTCAAGAACCGGACTGTTCACTTACAGTAGAAGCCAGAAAGTTGGAACATCAGCATCCTCATGCTTAAGGCAAAGTATAGGGGATCCCAGCATGAATCATCCTAAACTCATGTTCCAACTTTCTGGGGTTCACTGTACTATGCCGGACTAACAACACTTGACCTCCTTGAAAAGGGCACGTGTTTTCGTTAAAATAACGAAACACTAAAAGCTCCATTCACAGATATACCAAGAACGGCCCACGCTAAAAACTCCATTCACAGATATACCAAGAACGGCCCAGACACTGGAAGAGGGGAACCAGCAAGGCTGCTGGCACCGACAAGAGCAGCGAAACCAGCGAGAGTAGCGACACGGGGATGTGGGCCGACTTCCGCGCACAAACCTAGGGTTTAGGGTTTAGGGTTGGGTTCTATAGGTAAGGGCATTGCATGGGTCTTGTAAGGAATTGCCAGGAAAGTGCTGGAATAGTTTGCGCAGGAACCTCGAAATCAGCCATCATGCGAGGGGTATATAATGCAGAATATGCTTTCCTTATTGTCGTTAGACCATGATTATGCCTCCGGAACAAGAGCCCAGGAACAAAAGAGCATGCCTGAAAGCAGCCGGAGAGGAGGGCAATGCAGTAGCCTGCAGGAGACTCGCCGGTTCCCTCGATGTTCCCGAAGAGAAACTGCGGCTGTGAGATGCACAGTGCCTTTATAGAAATTGTATAGGGTTTCGGTGCGGGAAACGTTTTGGCACGGGGCCACCCTCTGTTTCTTTTGACGAAAAGGACTGGTTGGCCGGTTAAAAAAACGTCGTTCGGTGACCGGCCAACCGTTCGTTCGTGTCGACTTGTTCAGGTTGGCCGGTGTCAAACCTTTTTCAGGGGGTTTTCCGACTGAAACCTAGTTTTGAATTTGGGGCTCTGGGGGGGTGGGCTTAAGCTTTAGGGCTTAAGGCTTTAGGGCTCAAGGTTTGTCTGCTTTAGGGCTTGGGGCTCAGGGGCTTTAGGNGCTGGGAGTTTTGTGACTGCCTGATTTTTTTGAAGTTGGGGGGGTTTTGCGACTGGATTTGGCTGGGTTGGGTTGGGCTTGAAATTGACGGTTTAGGGGGCTTGGCTGGGCCTGGACAGGGCTGGGCTGGGCTGGTGGGGGCGGGGGCAGGAGTTTTGCGACTGGAACCTGATTTTCTGAAGTTGGGTTTTGCGACTGGAAACTGATTTGAATTTGGTTTTGTTACTGGAACCTGGTTCTGGGCTGGGTTGGGCTTGAAATTGACGGTTTAGGGGGCTCGACGCCAACAATGACAAGCATTTTCTATTTATTTCCTTCTTGAGGGTTTAGGGTTTAGCGTTTAGGGTTTAGGGTTCCAAAGCAACTCCGAAACCATAAGACTATTCTTGGCACTCGTCTTCAGTGTGAAGAAACAAACCCCAACATCGTCAAAAGTATGAAAGCGTATACTACTGGTTGACCGAGATACTCCGGCAACTGACAGGATCAAGGCAAAGAGATGGAGAATGCTAACCCTTTCTCCCAGGAAGACTAAGCCCAATAGTGCTGCTGCAATAATGTCAATGCTGGTAAGCGCAGCCACATCACCTGGGGCTGCTCCAACAATGACTGAGAGCATGGCGCCAATCCAGTGGAAATTTTCGAAGACGGCTCGTGCCAGTACCCACTTGATGTCCTCTCGCTGGGGGCACGCTATGCCCTGCCACCACACATGCAGCGCGTTCACTACTCCGGCCATCAAGCAGCAAGATGCCAAGAGATACCAATATGGCCATTGCATTTGTTCAATCATCTTGCTGATGGCCATCTGAGAGGTCACCGAAACTCCGGAAGCGAGCATCAGTAATATCCCGATCACTTCCGTGGAACACTTCATGGCTTGAAAGCTTCTCTAGCGCCTACTTGACTGGCTCTACCTGCTACCTGCCCTTTTGAGCCCAAGCAAACATCTTCAGCTAGATGTCTCCTTCAAGTTTCGTATGGATACGCGTCTGAACTGGGATTACAACCCACCCAAAAGACCACAAACGGTACTAGTAGCCCCACTGGAAGCCTAGAAAGTAAACCCTACAAGAAACGCCTTTCCAAGGAAACACGAAGCCCCATATGCCCAAACCGGAAATCCAGACCCGATCTCTAAACCCACACCAGACACCCCAAACTCTAAACCCACAACCCTACCCTAAACCCTAAACCCTAAAACCTTAAACCCTAGACCCTAAACCCCTAAACCCCTGAACCCCTAACCCGGAAAATTCAACTCTGAACTCTGAACACGAAAAATCCCCCCCCCCCACTGGAAAAGCTGCAACTTGGCATGGCACACACTGCGCAACCAAAGCCGAAGAAGAAGCAGAGACGGCCGTCCTCAGGGGCTCAGAAGCCAGGGGTTTGGGGTTTAGTTCGTGGGGTCTAGGGCTTTCTAGGGTTTAGGGTTTCTAAGGGCTTAGAGTTTAGGGTTTAGGGTTTAGGGCTTCCTAGGGCTTGGAGTTTAGGGTTTGGGTTTAGGGTTCTGGGCTTCCTAGGGTTTAGGGTTTTGGTTAAGGGTTTAGGGCTTCCTAGGGTTTAGGGTTTAGGGTTTAGGGTGGTTTTCGGCTTAAGCGCTTAGGGTTTTGGACCTACGGCCTTTTGGGGTTTTGGTTGAGGGCTTGGAGATTGGAGTTCCTGGGAACAAAGAACTTATTCCTAAAACTGCGGGTTTAGGGTTTAGGGTTTAGGGTCCCAGAGACTCCAATATCCCTTAATTCAGGAATATACCTTGAATCATATTCTGGATCCTCTACTACAATTTAAGGCATGTTCCTTCATTCAGGGATATTGGAGTCTCTGGGTTATCATGGCTTGTACAAGTTGCAAGACTTTTGACTGTGTGGTCCTTGTTCAAGGAGTATCCCATCAGTTCGTTATCGGCGAATCGTTTCAAGGTAGGTTGTTAAACATGCATCTTACGGAATTAGGCTGGCCTGTGGTCAAGGCGTGAAAAGCCATCCCACGGAGAGAGTCTGAGAAGTTCCATTCTCAGGGCCAGCGGGTCTGTGTCAAGGGTGAGGATTGGCGGTTCTGTTCAATGCAAGATAGGCAAAAAAAGTGGGGGTTGATCAAAATTATGGGCCCTTTTGGGGTCTGTATTATAGTATATTCCTTATAGTCTCGGGGACCAAAAGGGGCCCATAATTTTGATCAACCCCCAATGTATTGAAAAAGCCCCAACCCTGCTGCACATGGGCTTGGGACGACTTCGCGCCGGCAGGGACGACTTAAACCTTCCACTAGTACTTTGGGGGGGTCTTGCGGGACCCAAAATCCCAAATTGCTAAATGCCCCCGTGCGACGCGAAGCCTGGAAACCTAAATCCTACACCCCAAAGCTTGAACCCTAAACCCTAAACCCCAAACTCCTGAACCCTAAACCCTAAACCCCAAGCCCTAAACCCTGAACCGCAAAGTCTTGCACCCTAAACTCGTGTGGCCCCTAGGATCTTCCCTGTCTCGTACTTCCCCAGTACACCAGCAAATTCTGGGCTAAGCTTTCCTAGCTATACTAACCTGACGAACCCCAAAAGTAAAGTTTAGGGTTTAGGGGCCTAGCAATCCCAACCGCTATAAAACTCTTGAAACCTAACTGAAACCCATGACAAAGTCCATCCAAATCCAAGGTTTTGCTCTCCTCCAGCTCCATCACGCATACGTCGTTCGAAAGCCGCCTCGCCCTGCCCGGTGGCACCGTGCCTGCTTTTATCAAGGCACCTATACTGGAACCTTCAACCCCAGATACCCCGTTGTGCTTAAGATGTATGCTCTAGATCCCTAAACACTAAACCCCAAACCCTGATCTCCCTCAAAAATAAACCACTCAACCAGATTTATGGCTCTGGGTCTTTCGGGCGCAGACTGCCTTGCTCAGCTGCGGCGGCCCACGCTGAGCAGATCCGCTCCAGGTCCAAATCCTTGCCACACAGGATCATTTGGGAGTTTCCGAAAATTAGGGGTACCGTAATTTTGGTGTCCCTATGATAAGTATCCTACTATTTAGGGTACTATATTAATTAGGGTCCCCTATTTTCGGAAACTCCCGTTTCAGTCAAGGTGTAAAGTGTAGGTCATGGGTCCGGGTTAATGGGTTTTGAGTTATGGGTTTAGGGTTTCCTTTTGAGGGTCTAGGGTTTAGTGATTCTTGAAGGTTGTCTAGGGTGTTATCAGGGGCGTATCAAGATTGCTCATAAGCAATAAGCCCGAAAGGGTATACTTTCTATATACAATAGAGCTATACATGCTAAATACATGCACACAGGTACTTCCTTGTATTTCTATTTCCTAAGCTTCTTTAAGTGAGAACATATGTGGGAGTTTCCGAAAATAGGGGACCCTGATATAGTACCCTAAGTAGTCGGATCCTAAATAAGTACCCCTAGTTTTCGGAAACTCCCATGTAGCTTGTGCAGCAGCATTAAGTGAGAGGATCACACGAGGCCCCCGGCATCTGCAACGCAGAGGGCGTCGCAGCGCTGCCTGCCCTCTGCCTCAGCCTCAAGCGGCTTCATGATTGGAAGGTTGGGGAATAAGGGTTTAGGAATTTAGGGTTTCGGGATTTAGGGTTTAGGGAATTAAGGATGTCGGGTTTAGGAATTTAGGGTTTAGGAGACAGTTTAAGAATTTTCAGCTTAAGAATTTAGGCTTTATGCTACGGGTTTCTGTGATGTGAACCCTGTTACGAGCACTCTGAGTGCTACTTCCTGAAAAATGCGGGGGACGTCTTCAACGCAGGGCCCCCGAATTCCATCCTTGAGTTGTATCAGCAGGCACCCAGATCTTCCAATATCCCTTACTTAAGGAAGATGCCTTAAAATTCATGCTGGGGAACCTACTCTAATTTAGGGCATATTCCTCAATTCAGGAATATACCTTATGCTGAACACCAGTAAGTTGGAACATGAATTTAGGATGATTAGTGCTGGGATTGCCTACAATTTACCTTAAGGACTTAAGGGCATGAGGATAACGATGTTCCAACTTCCTGGCTTCTACTGTAACTCATGTCATTCTGAGGTCTATTCCTTACTTACCATACTGGGATCCTACCATGGTTTACAGTCTATTCCTGATTTTCTTCAGGAATATACCTTAAGCCATATGTCAATCTGAGGTCTATTCCTTACGGGATTTTTGGAAGCTCCGAACTGCACCTGGCTGGCCCAGGTTTTGATCACATCCTGCGCAACCCGAAGAGTCGTTTGTGGCATCGGCTTAGGATTCGGGGTTTGGGGTTTAAGGTTTAGGGTTTTAGCATTTGGGGTTTCGAGTTGAGGGTTTAGGGTTCGACAAGCTTTGGGGCTCGCATCAAGGACTGCTCGACAGACTCCACTGAGTTTGCGCTTTTATTAGGGGTTGAGGCTTTAGGTTTCCAAGCCTCTCTTGTAGCAACCTGTCGGCGGCAACAGTTCCTGGGACTGGGACCGCAACGCTGAACCCGAAACTTTAATCTGAAACAAGTAAACCCTAAGCGCCTGGAAATGGGGGGTTTCCGAAAATAGGGGACCCTGATATAGTACCCTAAATAGTAGGATCCTTATTATAAGGACCCCATAATAAGGTACCCCTAATTTTCGGAAACTCCCAAATCGAAACACTCGTATCTCACCCTTACAAGTCTGCACTTCCTACGACACTGAGACCCTGAACCCCTCAACAAATAGCCGTCTATATGTTTTTTTACAATTTTCACTGTGACATTGGCATTGCCCCGGACAATACCTATAAGCCTGTAAACCTCATCCTAGTACCCTTATCCGTCTTTTCCCGCATAAACATTAAATGAAACCTACTAAAAAAAACACTATCCTGGTACACACTCTTACCTCTCATAAAGGAACCCCAAACACTTTAATCCTAAACCCCTAAACCCTAAACGCTTTAATCCTAAACCCCTAAACCCTAAACAGCTCACAAAGGCACCTTAAACGCTCTAAGGACACCCGGGGCTCCTCCTCTTCCTCCTCCTCTTCCTCCTCCTCTTCCTCCTACCCCAGTACTCTCATCTCTCATACCCAGACCCCCGGGAGGATCTAAAAAGTAGATCCCCTAATTTGAGATTTGGGACCCTAGCTACTGAAGGGTACTGTTTCAGAACCCCCTTTAAGGGATCTACTGTTTGGATCCTCCCGGGGTCTGGGTAAGGACACCCAAAAGCTCTCCTCTTCTTCCTCCTCGTCTTCCTGCTTGACCGGCTTCTTTGGTCGCACGACCCCCTGGCGCCGCATGGGCACCACCACCTTTTGCGGCGAAGGGGGGAGGTGGGGGTTTAGCTTTTAGGGTGGGGGTAGGATTCAACAAGTGCTATATTCATTGGTGTCGCCCCTCCTGCTGGCAGCAGCATAGAGATGATAAAGTATTGGTGCGGCTGTCGCTATTCAACAATTATTGGTTGTGGACTCAGCAGGAGAACTGTTTCCAGTATCAGGAATGACTCTAATGTTTCTATCAGCATTCGCACAAGGAGTTGCAGTCGTCGTCGAAGTAGCTCTTTCTATGATGATTGTGGCTTGTACCGGGGAAAAACGGCCGAAAGACCCAAAAAAAATGAAGAATCTCATGCTTAAAAGATAAAGATCTAGATACGGCTTCCTTCTTTGATGTGCCCTAAACCCTAAACCCTAAACCCTTGCTCCCCGACTCACAGTGGTGGCTCCACCTTGCCCCGCGCCGGCCCCAGGGTCTCGGCTGCACGAAGGATCAAAGGCCTGTCTGGCAATAGACGAGAGACTTATGAGGGTTTAGGGTTTAGGGCTTTGAGGGTTTAGGGTTTAGGGCTTTGAGGGTTTAGGGTTTAGGGCTTTGAGGGTTTAGGGTTTAGGGCTTTGAGGGTTTAGGGTTTAGGGCTTTGAGGATTTAGGGTTTAGGGTTTTTGGCGAGAGACGAGAGAGGGTTTTGGGCTGTTAAGTAAATGGGGTTGAAGCTTTGCAGGCTCAGCAAAATTACCAATAGTACTTTTCGGGCTCCTGAATATCTTTATACCCACTGCATCATGTGCCCCGAAATCCAGCTTTCAATATTACGGCCTCCATATCAGTGCACCATCTGCTGGTCCCCTTTCACTTTTCCTAAACCCTAAGCCCTAAATCCTAAACCCTCAACACCCTAAACCCTAAACCCCAAATCTAACCCCTCATCTGCATCCTCAAACTCAAGGGTCTCTGTCTGTTACTCAGGGCAAGGATTCCTCCGGCTGATGGACAAAATCCTGCATGACCCATTATAAGGAATATACCATAATTCCCATAGTTTAGGGTCCTTAGGGTCATGCAGGCTTTTGTCCATCAACCGTTCCTCTCTTCGGGTCCAGAAAAGTCCCATGTAGGGTTTAGGGTTTAGGGTCCGTGACCTCCTAAAGTATTTGAAAAGATGGCAACAACATTAACACCAGCAATAAGAGAAAATGACACAAAGGTAAGGGCAGGAAAATATTAAAATTTAACATAGCAGAGTAGCATTCGTAACACCTTCAGAACCCATCACATCAGATTGATTGGAACCCTGCCATTAAAAAACCTGCAAAACACACCCAGAGGGCTAGGGTTTTAAAAACACCCTGTTTTAAAAACCCCCTTTTCTATACAAAAAAACCTCCTCTGCTATAGTATCACCTGGGGCCTTGAACGTGGGGGCACATGGCAGGCGACTCGCCGGCCGAAGGCGCGGCCGAGACTGACAGGGCAAGAACGTATTAACATGACAGTAAATGCTTAGGGTTTCCGGTTTAGGGTTTAGGGGAGTTCGTAGGATTCATATTACAAGGCTCTCGAAAGTAAAGTCTAATTACAAAATACTATTACAAGGATCTCGAAAGTAAAGTAAGTACCCTTGTAAGGTCTTCGAGCCTGAACACGACTTCAAAAGCTGATAAAGGGCATGGGCTTCAGCTGACAAAAGCGGTTTCTTAACATCAGGGGTACCTAAGTATTTTCGGGTCCTTATACGAAGGATGCTACTAATGTCGTAGTGCCCCTGTACTCGAGCTGACGATGACGACGAGACTACGAGGAGGAGGCGAGGAGGAGAAGGACCACGAGGAGGGGGGGGCGAAGACGACGACACGGACGACGACGAAACTCTCAAAATGGACCCCGTTATACTCTACAGTATAGTCCCTTCCTTGTATCACCGCATTACATAATATTCGTTGAAATCTCAGTCGCAATATTACACCTACTGATAATACTCTTATGAACAGTATGTTAAGATTGTATTAGCGTTCGGCTACTGCAACATAATGCTTAGATTGATATTGTATTGGCGTGATACTAATGTTGTGGATATAGAAATAGGATATAGTTGTAGAGGTAAATATAGATATGGAGAAAGGTATAGACGCCGGTAACTAGAGATATAGACATAGATACAGACATAGATATATTCCCAAAACCCGATTCTAAGAGCTCAACACCAATCCGCTGCCTTGCACCAAGGGCCGTTGACAGCGTGGCGCCGGCGGCTTCACGCCAGCCCAAGTTGCGGCCGGAGCCAGAACTGCAGAGAGTTTGGTCTTTGGGGGGTTCAAGGTTTCCTGAGTAGAATCAGGGCCTTCCCCCAAGTTGAATACGATTTTGGGATCGCGGTAGCTTTCACATATTCTAGAAGCTGCTGTATGTCAAACAACCAGTAGGTAACTCTGCAGCATCCAGCAATGGCAGCTCTTTGCATTGGCTTGCACGCAATGTCAGTATCAGAACAAATCAGAGCAACATGACGGCACAATGCCTCGTGGCATGCTGTGCACCTGGCAGCGACTCCAATGCGAACACCTGAAGACAGAGGCACCAGCAACTACAGCAACTGTAGGTTATCCTTCTCGTAAACCCTAAGCCCCCACTCTCCCTTCTTATCATCCTCGCTCCCGGTAAACCCAGAGCCTCCAAAACCCTTAATTAAGGAGTATACCTTAAATTAGAATAGGATCCCTAATATGATTTAAGGTATCTTCCTTAATTAAGGGGTTTTGGAGGCTCTGGGAACCCTTTTGTGTAAGGGTTTGGGGCTTTAAGGTTTGGGGTGTGATTGGAGGACGCTGTGGGAACAAACAGGTTCCCAGAGCGTCCTCTTCTGTAAGGTTTACAATGAAGATTTACGGTTTACTAAATATACGGAGCTCCGATACCGAGAGAAACAAAACAGAACGTGCTGAATCCTAGAATGGTCCTACTCCTACCTTTGGTTAGTAGGGAATGGAAGAATGGTAGTAATAGCAGTTATAATTCCTCCATTCCCTACTAACCAAAGGTAAGTCTGAGGCTCCGAAATTTTGGGGTCATTATAATAAGGATCCTACTATTTCGGGAACTATATTAGGGTCCCCTATTTTCGGAAACTCCCAGATCTTCTGAGGCTGAAGGAAGTTTAGGGAGCCCAGGGTTCCTAAGCCCTCAACCCCTAAAGTACCCGAATCTCAGGACCCGAAGCCGGGAATCAAGAGCCCAAATTTTCACATGAGCCATGAGCCCGAAACCCACCTAAACCCGAAACCCTAAACCCCAAACCCCAAACCCTAAACCCCTAAACCCTAAACCCCTAAACCCCTAAACCCCTAAACCCCTAAACCCGAAACCCCGAAACCCCGAAACCCCGAAACCCCGAAACCCCAAACCCTAAACCCTAAACCCCGAAACCCCAAACCTCTATCAGCCCGGCAACCTGAACTCTGAACACCCAAGTCCCGAAACAGAAACACAGGCTTACCTGAGCCCTCGCACAGCAGGAGCCCTGAAACTCTACACCCTGAAACTCAACACCATTTAACAACATAACCATCTAAGACTCCACCCTAAACCCTAAGCCCTAAACCCTAAGCCCTAAGCCTTAAACCCTAAAGCCGGTTTAGGCTCAGTTTAGGGGTTTAAGCCCTAAAACCCTCTACACCACTGCAGCCGATGGCACCGGTGGTGCATGTAGCAGAGCCATGGAGCCCGTGAAGCTCGGAGGATGCTGTAACACTGTGTAGGGTTTAGGGTTTAGTGTGTAGGGTTTAGGGTTTAGGGTTTAGGGTTTAGGGTTTAGGGTTGGGGGTTTAGGGTTTAGAGTTTAAGGTTTAGGGTTTAGGGTTTAGGGTTTAGGGCTTAGGCAGGATTTGAGGCTTTTGGGCTTAAGGGTTTGGGTGGTTATGGTTCAGAGTCTAGGGCTTTTAGTGCTTACGGCTTACGGCTCGAGGTTCTGGGTTTGGGTTTAAGGCTCCGGGTTGAAGCTTCAGTGTATAAGGGGTGGTTAGTTTGCAACGGGCGGCGGACGAGACACGCGCCGGGTTTGTGTGGCTCATCTTTGTCTTCCTAGGAGAAATGTTGGCTTCTAAACCTTGGGCGGCGTATAACAAGCGGCACATGCACAGTAGCGGCCACAAACTGCGGGGTTTTAGTTGAGGAACTTACTATATGTCACCACCACGGCAAGAAACATGTATTAGATCCCATTGCTTTCCTTACCGTCGTAACTTAAAATCAGTTTTGTCAACAAAAACTCAGCTAAGTGAAGAGACCTCCCCCTCAGAACACTGTCTTTTACGGCACGAAATGCATTCACTAACAGGGCCCAGCCAAGCATCGCTTCCGCAGGAATGCAGAAAAGCGAGGCCTTCTACGGAGGCGAAAACATGCCTGATCTGAGTCATGCTGGGGAGTTCTTCTCCGAAATTTGAGGGGGGGATCTTCTGTTGCTTGAGGTACCAAAGATCAAAAAAGCTTTGAAGGGGATTTCAGTCTAGAACAACCCCAGCTCTTGCCTGCGGCTGGCAGAAGGCTAGTTTCAAGCCCTCCCAGGAATGGGTTAACTTGCCCCGACCGCGGGCGAAAGTGCTGGAAGGGCCCTTTGTGCAGACGGAACACGCTTCTTCTTGTCGGAAGCGTACAGTTCAGGGCTCATTGCTCTCGGGTTTCAGGTTTTAGGGCTCGAGGCATTGAGGTTGTGGACTTGGGCTTGAGGATTCAGGGTTCAGGGTTTAGGGTGTAGGGGCAGCCGCAGAACTGGGGAGAGCGCTTCCGCACCTTTCGGCTACGACGTGAGCTTGCAGTGTCAACTCCCTTCGGGAGGATCACCCGCACCGGCTAAGGTGGGAACGAGCCCGCACTTGAAAGACTTCAGGAATCTCACAGGTAGTCCTTTCAATTGGAGGTCCCTCAAAAGCATCCTACACCCCGACCTGTAAGTACTCCATAGTCGGACTTGCATTTCTCTTCTGGGAACTTGAAGAGGGACCCCAATGTTTTAAAACCTCCCCTCGTGGAGATCCGTTAAACTTTGAGAACTTCAGTGACCTATTTCTCCTGCTGTGCGGTCGGAGCTTCATGCCCTCAACCCCAAACCGGTTTAGGTTTAGGGTTTAGTGCCTAAACCAGAACCTCTGAACTCTGCACCGCAAGACCCTTAAACCCACCAATTTGCATCCGTCGAAAACCGACTTCCGCACCGACAAGAGGAAGTCTAAAGCCCTACCTGAATCCGTAACCCCTGACAGCTGAAGCCTTATAGAACCGTTTACACCAAACTCTCTTAGAATCGTTATAGAACCTTAGACCCTATAGAACAACGCTAAACCCTAGACCCCATAACCCAACAGCCCTACACCCTAAACCCTAAAACCTGTAATCCTGAACCCTAAACCCGATAATCCTAACGCTAAACCCTATACTCTTGACTCTTGACCCAAAACCCTAATCCCAAAGCCCTAAACCCTAAACACTATACTCCTAACCCTAAGCCCAAAGCCCTACGCCCTAAACCCTATGCTCCTAAAACCCTAAACCCAAAGCCCTACGCCCTAAACCCTATGCTCCTAACCCTAAACCCAAAGCCCTACGCCCTAAACCCTATGCTCCTAACCCTAAGCCCAAAGCCCTACGCCCTAAACCCTATGCTCCTAAAACCCTAAGCCCATCCTCCGTCAAGCTCCCGACTTCTGCCACGGCACCCCAAGGCTCATGCCAGCTTTCATCACACTGAGGCCAAGGGCTCCTGAGGAGTTCCCTTTAAAGGGATTAGGGTTTGGGCTTTAGGGTTTAGGGATTTGGGTTTAGGGTTTAGGGATTTGGGTTTAGGGATTAGGGTTTAGGGATTAGGGTTTAGGGTTTAGGGATTAGGGTTTAGGGTTTAGGGCTCCTTTACAGGCTCCTTCAGGGGTTCCCTTAAAGGGTTCCTTTAAAGGGCTCCTGAAAAGGGCTCTTTTAAGGGTTCCTTTTAAGGGTTACCCGTTAAGGGTTCCTTTAAGGGTTCCAGAAGGGTTCTATCCGGGATAGGAATTGGGCGTTTGGATTTGGGGTTTAGGGTTTAGAGTTTAGGGCTTTGTATCTAGGGCTTAGGGCTTTCGTGTTTAGGCGTTTTGCATCTAGGGTTTGGGATGTAGGGATTTTGCATTTGGGGTTTAAGGCTTAGGGTGTAGGGCTTTTGCAGTTAGGGTTATTGGGTTTAGGGTGTAGGGTTTTTTGATTTAGAGTTTGGGGTGTAGGGTGTTGGACTTAGGGTTTAGGCGATAGGCTGTTTTGTTATAATGGGTTCAGCCGGTGATATAAAGCCTTGGATCTGCGATTGGGATGTTAAGTTATTGAACGCTTAGTTGACGCTTCAGGGTTGCCAGGATTCGGACCTGAAATCGCTTCACCGAAAACATGTTTTTGGCTGCTTGTTAAGAGTTTATGGTTTAAGGATCTATGGCGGTTACCTACTTTGTGCTACTAGGATGACTCTTCTTGGCCTACACACACTGTACGGTTGAAGGGGTAGGGTTTGCAGCCACGGCACCAAGCGAATTCGAGCCATGGTTCTTGAGCCACCTGCAGCACGAGCCCAGCACTAAAGCACTAGAGTCCTTAAACCCCCGAAACACGAGATTTTGGACCATGCAGAGTTCAGGGACATGTTGATGTTTCGGTTGAGGAACTTTTTTGGGTTTAGGGTTTAAGATGGGTTTAAGTTGGAGAGTTAGGCCTCAGTCGCACCCTAAACACTGATGCCGTGCACCCTAAATCCAATGCGCCCAAGCCCTCAAGACAAGAATAGAACTTGAACCCTATGGCAGTTTGAAACCATATGCAACCATGACGAAGCCGCATGAATCCTTATGAAACCCTGTAACGGCCACATAGAAACGGAGGTACAAAAACATCAAATCGAACTCTGAGAACGCTACGGATGACCCTATGCGACACTCCTGGAACTGACAAACCTTTAATTCAACAACTTTTCGAAGCCATATACCCTGAATCCTAGGCCCTTGCAGCCTAAACCGAAAATGTGTAGAACACTATAGAACGCTTCTGGACCGCTATAAAGGAACCTCTAGAGCTGCCTTTATAACAACCCCGTGTACACCCTAGTAAAAACCGAGCGACCACGTGCGGAAATTTTGGAAGTCGCAGCGATTGCCCTGGTTCCTGGGCAAAAGGATTGTCAATCAAACTACGGAGTCAGTTGAAGGGGTCCTGGGCTGCCTGCCCCAAAAGCCGCAAGTAGAGAACTTTAAACCGACTGCAGGTGTGCAGCAAGCGCGGCCCTGCACTCTGTTTTCTAAAACTTCCGAGCCCCAAGAAAAAAGCAGCAAATCCTAACACCCCACGGGTTAGTGACGTCATTGGGATTTAGGGTTTCGGGTTAGGCAAATCATTGGTGGTATAGCTCTTCAGAAGGCTTAAATCCCCAACCCTCGAGCACCCTGACATCCAGTGAAAGCCTTAAACAGACACATGCACAAATATATGTAAATATGTATACATATGGGTACTTGTCAAAATTAGGGTCCATGTTTGGGTACCATTGCCGCATGAAATTAGGGACCCAAAAAGGGACCATAATTTTGACAACCACCCATTTACAGTTACATATACGTATAACCCAAAACAACAAAGTGTCGAACTAGCAACACCTATCCTCTCATGGCAAGCATCTGGGACAGCTCAGCCATCGCAGCCTCCGCTTCCGCGGCAGTCATCGCGACGCCTCACTTTCCGCTGAAGGTGTCAAGGGTTTAGAGATTCGGGCATGGAGGGTCTGATGTAGGCGCCCCGAAAACTCGAACAAGGCCGTTGCATCTACCTATTTCTGATTAGTAAACCCTCACCCTAAACCCTAAACCCCTAAACCCTAAACCCTCAGCCATTACAAACAAGGCAAAGGCTGATGACAACCTCTCAACCCCAAACCCTACACCCTAACAGCTAAACGCATAAATCTAAAGCCCGAGAACCTTACAGTGAACCCCAGAAAGTTGGAACATGGGTTTAGGAGGATTAGTGCTAGGATCCCTTATACTTTACCTTAAGGGCATGAGGAGAATGATGTTCCAACTTTCTGGCTTTTACTATAAACCCGACTGCAAGCCCTTAGATTCCCAGAGACTCCAATTTTCCCTAATTAAGGAATATACCTTAAATTATAGTAGGATCCCTAATATGATTCATGGTATATTCCTTAATTAAGGGATATACCTTAAATTATAGTAGGGATCCTACTAATTATAATTTAAGGTATATTCCTGAATTAAGGGATATTGGAGTCTCTGGGTTCAGGAGTTGCGGGGTTAAGGTTAAGCCGCAAGCCCTACAGTAACTGAGCCGTAAACCCTTAAGCCCTAAACCCTCAGCCCTGAACCCTCAAACCCTTAAACTCTAGACCTCCAAGATGGGGTTTAGGGTTTAGGGTTCTAGAGCCCTTTCAAGTGACCCTTTTCTGACTACTCAAACCCTTAAACCCTAACTGCACCTCCAAGATGGAACGCCGAAGCCTCCCGATCAGTCAAGGCTCCAAGCTCTGCAGCAACGCTCCCTAGTTCGGCAAGGTCGATATAGCCACTGCCTTTGGGTGTAGGGCTTGAGGGGTTTAGGGTTTAAGACTTCGGGTTTAGGGGTTCAGGGGTTCAGGGGTTTAGGGGTTTAGGGGTTTAGGGGTTTAGGGTTTAGGAGTTCAGGGGCTTAGAGGTTTATGGCTTAGGCTTTAAGGTTTTTGGGGTTTAAGGGTTCATGGCTTGAGGGATTTAGGGTTTAGGGCTTCAGCTGCGATATGACTTGAATGATAGATTGTCCAATGGGTTTGTCAGGTTTTGTGGTGGTGTTGTCAGTTGTAGGGTTTCATAAGGCTCTGGGGGCCTACAAGCAGGTGTTGATCCCTGCAGAACTACAGCAAGGATTGTGGGTAGCTCATGGTATAGTTATGCTGGAGACCCCTTTGTGGCCTCGATGGTCATGTTGGGTTTATCGCTCTAGCTTCAGGGGCAGAAATTGGGGCCCTTCGTCTTCTGAAGGGTTTAGAGCTTAGGGCTTAGGGTTTATGGTTTAGGGGTTTAGGGCTTCAGCTCCTAGATAACTCCGGCCCCTTGTCACGAGGTTCCTGACTCCTAGCTACACGACCGCCACCCCACACTTCCGGCCCGCCCGTCTTGCGCTCCTCCTACCCAGGGAAATTTCAACAAGGCACTGCCTGTCCTAACTCCCTGTTTTGACCGCTGTGGCTCTCAAAACCCTGAATCACTGAAACCCTCAAACCCCAAACTCGAAGCCTTCAATCCTAAATCAAATTGACGACCAGGCGGCGGTCTGTGTCGAACTTCTTGAAGATCTCTTGAAGCCGAGCCTCGCAAAAATTGCTAAGGAACGCAAGTTCAGCTACCAGATCTAGCAGTCTTATAGGAGCTAAGAAGGGTTCAAGGCGGTTTGTATAGGGCTTGAAGGAGTTTAGATTAGGTTGGCCTAGTTTGTGTATCATTTACGACCGCAATATGCCTCGACCCGCAAACAAACTTCCGCTCCTTCGCAAGAGCCCGCAGATGTTCCAGGCCCTAGACCCCCCACCCAAAATCCAGCTCCTCCCAGAAACCTGAAGAACGCCTGAAGGCCCCCCAACCCCTCTTTTCGGGGTCTGGGTTCTAGTTGAGGAGCCCAGTGTAAGTTACCACAATCAGGAAACTCTACTGGTTTCTAGTATCTCTGTAACTCTGAGTGGCTCCCTAGCAAGAACCCTCAAAGACACCTTAAAAGCCACACTAGAGAATCCCCGATAAAGAGCCGTAACATGCGAAGCCCATTTTAAACAAACAAAAACAATCTTTCAAACCCTGTACATAAAACCCTCTGAAACACCTCCAAACCCTCCGAATTCCTTCAAACACCTAGTAGAAAAAACAGAAATTCTCACACCCTTAACCCTAAACCCCTAAACCTATACCGCAAACCCTACCTCGTCTCCCTCATGCAGCTGCAGCCAACCGGGCCATGAGATGCCCAACGAAGGGAGACCCTCATTGCCTCGGGCGCTCAAAAAGTAAAGGCTAAAGGGTTTTTAAGGTTGGTAGGGCTTCTCAATAGTGTGAGAGGGTTTTAGTGTGTTTGAATGATTCCGGAAAGGCTGGTTAGGTTTTTCGGCTTTTGGTGCTGCAAGGCTTTAGGGCTTCCGGTTTTAGGAGACCTTAAAGTACAACGCTCTATTGGAAGTTTAATGAGTTCTGCAATGGTTTTGCAAGGCTTTGTAAAAGGTTTTTCGAAGGGTTTCATCGTTTTCTAAGGTTTCAAGAAGACTTTATGGTGTGTCTAGAAAAGGATTTCACTACTTCCGAAGAAGAAAAATGCTAGTACGTAGATGATGACACGCCGACTGTCTTCAGTGGCATCGAACTAATGTACCCTGACCCCCCAAGGCCCCGGCTGAACTTCAGGAAGTCTAAAGCTGGCAGAGCGAACTCCGATCCAGCTCCGCCCCCGGGCTTCCTCGGCAAAAGAACTTACCTTTGGTTAGTAGGACGGTTTAGGGTTTAGGGGAGAATGGAGGAATGGGGTACAATTATAACTACTATTACTATCATTCTTCCATTCCCTACTCACCAAAGGTAGGAGAAGGGGTTGCTATAGGAGCCTTAATAAGGGTCGGAGGTGTATTATACTAAAACGATAAAGGGGTTAGGGTCTGGAGGCTTCCTCGGCAAAAGAAGGGGTTGCTAGAACGGTTACCAGGTTTGGGGTTCAGGATTTCGGGTATAGGGCCTTATAGGGTTTAGGGTTTGGGGTCTGGGGCCTTATAGGGTTGAGGGTTTATGGCTTAGGGTATAGGGCCTTATAGGGTTCAGGGTTTAGGGTATAGGGTATGGGGTATGGGGCCTTGTAGGGTTTAGGGTATAGAAACTATGGTATAGCCACATAAAGGAGCGCCAAGAAATAATATTGACAATTTTTCAGGCAAACCCTTGCTTGCCAACCATAAACCTTAAACCGGCAACCCTGAACCCTCAACCCTAAACCCTGAACTCTGAACCCTCAACCCTGAATCCTAAACCATGAACTCTGAACCCTCAACCCTAAACCCTCGCTTACCAGACCCTCCACCCTAAACCCTAAACCCTAAACCTCTCTTACCTATAATGTAAACCCTCAACCCTAAACCCCCTCCAACCTAAACCTAAACCCTAAACCCTAAACCTCTCTTACCTATTATAATGCAAAAGCTCAACCCTAAACCCCCTCCACCCTAAACCCTAAACCTCTCTTACCTATTATATTTTAAACCCTCCCTTCGAGATTTTCGGTGAGCCACGCGAGCCACCAAGTTCGAAACTCCTCGAGGCTGACCGTCCCGGATTTGTTCCTCGGCTCTTCGGGGGCCTTTAAAGGGCCTGGGGCGTCAAAAAGGGGTCTATAGGGATCCATAATAGGCCCTATTTTGCTTATAGTTTAATGAGCCGCCCAAAACCCTATTCTAATTATTAAGGCCCCTATATCAGGGTTCAGTGCTTGGGGCTTCGGGTTTGGGGTGCAGTGTTTGGAGACCCTAAACCCTAAACCCTAAACCCTAAACCCCTAAACCCTAAACCCTAAACCCCTAAACCCTAAACCCTAAACCCCTAAACCCTAAACCCGTAAACCCCTAAACCCTAAACCCTAAACCCTCAAACCCTAAACCCTAAACCCCTAAACCCTAAACCCTAAACCCCTAAACCCTAAACCCTAAACGGGTTTAGGGATTAAGCTTGAGGGTTTAGGGCTCCTCTGGGCCTTTAAAGGGTCTGGGGCGTTGTTTTAGGGGCCTGAAGAATTACTCATAGGCCTCCTTTAAGGGGTCCTTTAAAGGGGTCTCTGGGGATCCATAGTAGGGGTCTATGATTTAATGGCCTGAATAACTACCATAATACTATTTTGGGGTTCCCTATTTTTTTAAAGTATAATGCCCCCCCCCAAAAAAAATGTATAATGACCCCCAAAAAAAAACCCTATTCTAATTCTTAAGGCCCTTATATTAGGGTTCAGCGCTTGGGGGCTTAGGGTTTGGGGGTGCAGTGTTTGGGGCTTAGGGTTTGGGGTGTAGGGTTTAGGGGATTAAGGCGAGGTTGAGGGTTTAGGGTTTAGGGGTTTAGGGGTTCAGGGGTTTAGGGTTTAGGGGTTTAGGGTTCAGCAGCTCCGGATCGAGCGGTTTCATGGTTCAGTGGTATCTAGGGTATAGACCTAACACCCACCCACCCGGGAATCCCATAACATTAGAAAACACAACCCTAAACCCTTGCCCACTAAAATTCCAACCCAGCCCAAATAAAGCAAATTTGCCTGGCCCACTAAGGTTCCGGCCCAAATTTGCCTTGCCCACGGCCCGGCCGAAATAATGCAAATTTGCCTTGCCCACTAAGGTTCCGGCCCGGCCGACCCAAAACAAGGCACATTTGCCTTGCCCACTAAAATTCCAACCCAGCCCAAATAAAGCAAATTTGCCTTGCCCACTAAGGTTCCGGCCCAAATTTGCCTTGCCCACGGCCCGGCCGAAATAAGGCAAATTTGCCTTGC